>JPJZ01000493.1:0-13940 GCA_000750815.1 Pseudogymnoascus sp. VKM F-4516 (FW-969)
GGAGGGGGAGGGTGGGACGTGGTAGTTGTATGGAAGAGGGGGAGGGGGTGGATTTGTATATACGTGCGTGAATCTGGACGGTGTTTGGGTCGGAGCGAGGGTGTGTAATAGGTTGGATTGCGGAGTTTTTGGTGTTTTTTGTTACGGGTGTGTGTGTGTGTTTGTTAAGTGGCTGTGAATGGAGAGGGGAGGGGGAGGGGGGGGGCGGTATCTTTTTTGTGCATAGAAATGGAATGTTGATCTTGTTGTATTGTGCATTTGCAATTGGTGTCTCCGTGAGTGATGTGATGGAAAAGAAAGAGTGGTATACACGCGGTGGTTGTGGATACGCTGATGTGGAATTTTGTATATACACCAGTTTGGTTGTAGTGAATCAAGGCTGTAGACATGTCCTTTCATTTTGAGATGCAGTAGTGAGGATGTGAGGAGGTGAGGGGGGGGATCGTAAGCACAGTTGTTTGGACGAGCACAGTTATGTTGGGGAAGCGTGTGGTTATCACATACATCAGTTCACGCACATCTCCACCCATCTCGAGGAAGCAAGTCAGAGTCAGAGCAGCACGCTCAAATCAACACATCTGCATTCGACATCCCCATGGGGTCTATACTACAGTAGTACACAGCACACCAGCAGAGTGAATCTTTCATCAACGATGATGCCCACTCATTTGACTCTTCACAGCAGCTGACAATGAAAATGAGAGTCTGAAGTTGAAGAAAAGGAAACAGCAAACAACAAAAACATGGTCCAATACATGCAATGATGAATGGAATGATGGTTAAAATGCTAATACGACATTTCGGCGCGCGAACACATACAAGGTTTGGTAAAAAAGACGAAGTGATGAATCGAGATAGTAGCACAACACAACACCCCTAGTCCCTCCCCGTCCCCCCCAAATAGAACCAGCTAAAAGAAGCCATTATTCACGTTTCCTTCTATATCATCAACCCCCTCTTCCCCCAATGTAGAAGTCCCTCCCTTGCCAAATTCCCCAATCCCCCAATAATCCCAACCCCCCCTTTCCCCCCAGCACAGCAAAATCCCCCACGCCCACCAAACCAACCAACCATCCTTCCCATTCCGCCCCTGCCCCCAAGAAGCCCAGCAGAGATTATAATCCGCACTACACCGAAAAATTTCCACTCCGGCAAGACAACAACCGCCGCGAGATGGGGGGAATAACATCCCCGTTTCGCAGCGGCGGGGCCAATGTAGGACACAAACAAAGAAACAATAAGAACTTGAAAACGACGACGACGACCATAGAGAGAGACGAGACGAACAGTAGCAAACAAGCGGAGGGAGACCAGACACACCCCCAGATCAAATCCATGGATGAGGCGGCGGGGAGGAGGAGGATGAGGCACAAAAAAATCAGGCATAGCACCAGAACACCAACGGTCAGCAAAAAAACAAACGGTTTGAGGGTCTTTTTTTTGAGAAAAATTCCAATTGACGCCGGCGGCGCGGGTTGTAGGAGGCACAGGCGGGCGTCTCGCATTTTATTACTCGGGTATCAGTTGTGGAAAGTCGGGCTTTTTTGCTTCTTTGGTTCCGCGGGCGAATGCAGTGATTATACGCGCGATTTGTGGAGTACATCCACTCATGCTTGGTGGGAGTGCTGCTGCGGCATGCCGGCTTGTGGGGGCATGCCCGGATAACCTCCGCGCTGTTGCTGCTGCTGTTGCGCCAGGTAATTCTGGTAGGCTATTTGTTGCGCATCGACGGGGAGGTAGTTGGGGTGCATGGGTGCCGTCTGCATGCCGGGGCGGTTTTGCTGGGCGGGGAGGTGTTGCGGCGCTGGCTCTTCGGGCGACTCGACGGGGTTTTGATCCTCGACGCCATTCTCGTTGTTGCCAGCTGGCTCGGGAGCGTTGAGGCAAGCCTAAAATGCTATTAGTGACAGGTCAATTTCGTGGTCGCATGTGAGCGCATACCTGAATGAGGTTCTTGCCCTCAGCCTTGGTGACGAGAGGCTGAAGCTTCGGGGTTGTGAAGGTATATACAAGACCGGTCTCTGAGACAACGAGCAGCAGGACTTGCGTGCCGGTCAGAACAGACAACTCGTACGCCTGGAAGTGATTGTTAGCATGCTTGCGATTGAGAGTTTACGCGATTAACGCGTCGGTTCGGGGCGGGGAATTGCGCACCTTCTTCATGATTCCGGCCTTGCGCTTCGAGAAGGTGATGTGACGACGCGACTTGTCGGCGATGAACTTGATCTCAATCTTCCTCCTCTCGCGTCCGGGCTTATCATCATCGTCGTCGTCGTCGTCGGCAGTTGAAGGGCGCTGGCGCTTCACTCCACGGTTATCGGGCGCGGTCGCGGTGCCATTGCCCACGGCATGCGCGTCTTCGAGTACAGACGGCGACGCCTGGTCGGGTTGCTGATCAGTAATGTCGGCCATATTCTAATAGAAGCTTTCTTTTTGGGGTGTGACGTGAAATGTTTGTTCTGAATCGAGATAGCTGCCGATGAGCCTTAACTGCTTCTGGGGGATGTGTAGACAATGTGGAGAGTAACGGGTTTGGTTGGCAGAAACCTGGGTGCCGGCAATGCTTGATCGAGTCTGGTGTGGGAAGGGATGGATATCAGCCAGCGTCCAAGTGTTGGGGTTAGAGAGAAGCGAGAGTCACGGTAGGTACGGCAGCGGTACAGTACGGTACGGCAGACGCGCACGGTTGTGCGTTGTAGCGTCCTTGTAGCGAATAGTACTTGGCGTGCCGTAGTGGTCGGGGAAAGAGTGGGAAAGTGGACTGAATGGAAGGTACAGGGCAGTATTGTGCAGTGTACTGCAGTGGTAGTGCAGCGTACTGTTGCAGTGTGTACACTGCTGAACTGCACTGTATGGAAGGAACAAAGGCGCGGTTTGAGGTAACCACGACTGCCGGTGACCCCCAAACAAAGGCAAAGCCAACCGACAGGGTAAGGATAGAATAGAGTGAATATTATCGAAAAGAGTATCTGCAACTTGCCAACTTTGCAAATTGCAACCCTCTTCTTGACAATTCACTCTCAAAAAGGCAATATCAAATATAGACATATGAGAGAGGGAAGGTACATACAGAATATGAGGCTCTGAATCAGAGTAAGGACACAAAGAGTGAAGAAGTCCGTTGATCTTCAATGGAATATGCTCTCTCTGGGCGATTCGAGTGTTCTGGCTCGAATCTCTGGCACAGCGGGGACAGTGTTATGCACGGGAAAGTCGAGTGCGTGCTTCTCTTTTCCTGACTTGGCAGCACGAGTTAGTACTGTATGTCTTGCCTCAATTTGAGCCGTGTCAGATCTCTCTTTTCTGGGGGGGATATTGAATCCACACGTCCACACAAATCCACAGTGGCAGATTGTGGTATAGAGTGAAATTCGATAAGATAGTAGAGAGTATTTTTGGCAGTAGGCAGAAGACAGCGTAGTACGGGTTGCAATGGGCAAAAAGGCTTGATCCGTTGGAGTAATAACAAATGGCGTTTTGGAGATTGGATTAATTGAAGGGTAGAATATTGGAAGAGGAAAGGTGGCAAGCTGCTTTCGGGGCACGGAAGAGTGTATGAGGGAAGGTTCGACTGAGTTATGTCGAGTATTGGGGGAGTATTGGGAGTATTGGGGGGCAGGATGGATGAAAGCAGTTTAGTAGGTAGCGATTGGGGTTGGTGTTTTGGGGGGTGGATGGGGGTGTGGAAGCGATGGAAGCGGGGAAATGGTATAAGGGGGGTGTGGACGGGATAGGAATTGGTGGTGGGTGCGGGATGATTGGTGGTGGTATGTATGGGTGAATGGTGAGTGGTTGGTAGTGGTGGTTGGTGGATTGTGTGTGGGTAGTGAATGGGTGGTAAGGAATGTAATGTGGGAAGGGTCCACCACACTCCGCCAAGCATCGATCTGACTGCGACCGTGGCGTGGAAAGTCTGTGTGTCTCTGAGTGTCTGTGGGCGTGTCTGTGTTATTGAAGGATGTGGATAGTGGGGTCCAGCCTTCCACACATTCCCGGCTGCCGTCCGGCCACCCACAGACACCTCACAGTGCACTTCCCATGTGATTGCGAGTGAAATTACCAGTGATCACCAGTGATTCCCATACAACTCGCTGCCCCAACCTCGCTGGTTTCGCTGGTCCATCGGCACCAAGGTCCCTTGAACGCCCGCCCCTCGACGAACGCACTTGGCTACGGCACGCCGCAGCGCCATCCCAAGGGTCCAGCGAGTACCAACGCGTACTAGCCCACTGCACTCGCAGCTCGTCCACCTCCCCGTATTCGTCGTGACACTTGCACCAGCGACCGAAAGCAGACAGGAAGCCAGCCAGGTATGCCGAATTCAATGGTTCGAGAACATCCAAGTGAGGCAAACGAGGCTGGTCAAAAGATAAAAATATAACAGCGACAGCGCACCCGTCGAGAGTCAATCAGAGTGTCTTGATCTTCAATTGCGAGCAGTGCACTTTGCTACGACTGACTGCATCACCTCGATGCGCAGCGCAGCGACGATCTCTCCGCCCTCAAAACAGGGGACCAAAGCGCTGGCAATGCTGTTTCAGCCCACGAGCTCGCCTCCCTCAAACAGCAGTGGTGCAGTCGGAAGGAGTGAGCCGACGGGCAGCGGGCGACCAAGAATAGCAGAAAGTGTGATCTCCGAAAAGCAATGCAATGCAGCGGCTGAGAAATGAGAGTAATCAGACTGGACTGCACTCGCACTGACCGTCTAGCACGCATAAAATAATAAAACGGACATAAAACCAGCACAGACGATATTCACTGAGGAAATATGTACTGACCGCTTTGCTCAACTGGGTAAGGACGCGGGATCTCTGTATCGGGCAACACGGGAACCGCTCTTTCTTACTTCTGTGGGCTTTCCTTTCTCGAAATCGGGAATGGTGCGTGGCGTGTATAAAACTGGTGAATTTTATTAGATGGGGCCCGGGATATCGGGTACGGCACGGTGCAGCGAACGTACGTAGAATTTGTGAGTTTTGGTTGCCGTTTATTGGTATTTTTTATTGTTTCGTTTGGGGTATATGTGCGCGATGAAAGAGGACAAGTTTCGCTCGAAAGGAGGAAGCGCGGGTCCCTTTATGGGCATAGGCACTTTGTGGAAATGCTGGACAGAGGTACGTGACTTTTTTTGTGCGCCGCTTGGCCGTTTAGGGTTACGCTGCTTATTGGTCCTGGAGACGTCACGTGAATTATGGAGACCGAGCAGATTGTGTGGATGGCAGATATGGAGGATGGGGAAAGAGCGATTTGATAGTTGATGGTTGATACAAATTGTACGCTCCGCGGAAGTATGAGGTCATGGCCCATGAGGCTGACTGCAGTACTACAGTGCGGCTTGAGTGAATTAATGGCGTGAGCCCTGCGTGGCATCTACATCGGGATGTGTCACTGCACATCTGAGATCTCAGGGGCCCCAGAGTATCAGAGATAAGGCGCTGTGAGGGTGGGAGATAGGAAGTCTTTTTCTCTATCAAACCGTGGTCGCAGCTTCCTACATCAGTGGCTGCGTATGTCCCTTCCTATCTAGGATGCCAGATAAGCATTGCGAAATGCTGTCTGGCTCTATATAAACCTTGAGACGTGCAGGTGGGTTGAAAATATTTTTCCTCTCTCTTTTTGATACTGTGAGAAGCGCACACTGAGAATGAACGAGTCGAAAATGCAGCAGAGAGACTGTGGCAAACGAAGTCACTGGCATAGAGGCCGTGTGGGCTTTGTTTTTGTATTTATATTTGTTCAATGCTGCACCTTTGCTGTGGCAGTCCTCCTTATGCGCCAATACCTCAAGGTCAATCGGGCACTACACTTGTAGTATTTTAATTTCGGTTGCTTCGAAGACCTTTCCCATTACACCTCGATAGACACTTATGAAGTCGAAGGTCCGTTTCGAATACGGTTCTGAGGGGGAAATATGATCGAACATACTGTGACCTTTCAAAAGGTTAGTAGGGCCATCGCAGCATGGAAGGGGAAGCCAAACCTACAATGTGAGACCCGTTTCTACAGCTCCTCGTCTCTCACTTCGTTGCCATAGCAAGTGTCTGTCATGTACCACCTCAAGTGTTACCGAATTTGAACTTCAATGCTGTCTCAATCTTCCATGGGCGCAGTGGATGTCGGTATGTCGAAGGATGAGGTCGTGCAACTCTTCAGTTGTCTCATGGCATCCCATCCATCCAACCTCACTCACAAACCCGACTAATATGTGCTTATTCTCCAGCTAGACATTCTCGTCGACTGTCCCGCATATCGCCGATATCCTTTCGCATATTATCAGCATTGCATGAGCAACAGCTGTGAATAATATAAGATAACTGTTGTTGGACCCCTTCTCACAATCTCGGGCTCACACGACACTCCACACCACACATCTTCAGGGTTGCAGCACCCCTTCGACCTTTCCCCACACCAAAGCTTCTTGTCGCCCTAGCCCTGGGGACACCTTACTCGAAACAATTTCTATGGCAGGCACAAGCCCCTTCCAAGCTCCTTGCTTGAGGAAAAAGAAAGCCCAGCCGCATTATCAAATGCTTATCATTGGACTGTGAGTGGATCTTGGTGCGGCGCAGATACGCATCCCCACGTTGCTCAATCGGCCGGTAAAAAATCGATGTCAGCTATCGTCTGGCTGTACCTTATCTTACGGATTTATATCGGTCCGTTATAAGTGCACACAAGTGCATGTCCGATATCGTTCTAATCGTTCTAATCGTTGGCAAGATCTCGGCGATACCCGGATCCCCCGAATTCGTCAGCATACGGAAGTTGCAGCTGTGGGTTATGCTGAAGAGCGACGCTGTATTACAGGCTGAATCGTGGAATCGGACAGACTCGGGGAGGACAGGAACCACTTGGACAGGTTTGCTAAATGCTGCTAATGTTGACTATAACCGCACTACTCGATTGTCCAAACCCTTCCAGAGATACGTTCCTACCGACAGACCGACCGGCCGACCCACGACGGCTTCTTTGCCCCATCGCCAACGTGGCGTTTCGTGATAACGGGCCTGTTTTTTTTGTGGCGCGCATCCGGAAGCTTCGCGCTTATTTATAGCGCGAAGGTAGAATCTCGGAGTGATAGGGCGAGGGTACTTTGCTACAACCGCTGGTTTCGTTCTAGAACTGGGAATCGGGCAAGTCAACAGCTGGACCAAATCTCCCGCGGACAACAATGGTTTTGTATCAAGAGTGCTCTTCTCTTTCAGCCGTAAGAAACAGCCAGCTGCAGGCCAAGAAGTGTGCCTTTTAACCAACCGGATACAGGCTGCAATGCCGGTTTACTGCCGTATTATAGGAGTATCAGAAGCGTGTCTTTGCTGGACAGACCGAAGTACTGCCTGAGTACAGAGTGTCTATCTTTCCAAATAGTGTTTCACTGCCTCCGGATGTTGCGACCCCCACGGCAAGTTGCGAGGGTGCAGAAGGAGTATCGTACCATACATCCAATAACAGGAGCTGCTGGGACGTTGGCGGCGTGGGTCGCATGCTGGTCAAGGGATGCACGTACCATGATCGTGCAGCTTGGCTTTTGATGGTGTGGGTTACGGACATGGTGGAAGGTGGGTGTGGTGGGCGTGGTGGGTGCGGTGGACATGGTGGACATGCCCTTCATCCCAGCCGTACTTGCATGGGCTTCACCTTAAATCCTCAACCACCGACGGCTGGGAGGGCGGACGTCGAGCCGGTGGTCCAATAGCGCGTACGCTATATCGGAGACGAAAGAGAAGGTGTGGCTAAACTGCTGTTTCCCTTCTTCGTCTCTCCTTCTAAGTAGAGTAGTATAGTACCACCCACTATCCCCCACCCACACACCGATGATGCGGCCAAGGGTCCTTCGCGCCTTCTCTCCAATATTACCCTGCGCTGGGGCTCGGATCAGACCCTAGAAGGATGGAGGACGGACCTTGGAGGGCGGCAGAGGGTGGAAGGTACGGGTTAGAGGTGTAGGAAGGTACGCTGCTAGTACTGCCTGGGTCTTACGGAGTGAACACCGTGGGAGGTACCCCCCTGCAAGTCAAGTCGGTCACCCCCACTCTCTGCTCCTCCCTGCTCTCCCTGAATGTGGGATCTCACGTTGGGGGTTGTAGGGGGTATGGGGGGACGGATATTGACCGACTCACCCTAGGAAGCAGCCTCAATATACGGAATGTGCATGGTGCATGCGCTCTGAACACATATTCCGGAGACGTGTTGCTGTGTTGTCTGCACTGTATCTGTATCATAGATGAATTATGAATTGCTTGAATTAATTGTAGAGGAGCATGCGGGATGCTTGAATATGGCAATATCCCCGTTCCTTCCTTCTTACCTTCCCCTCATTCTTGTATCTCATTTCACTGCTGCTGCTGCTCCTGCTGCACTCTGCACTTCTCCTGTACTCTACCGCATATATTGTATGCAAGCATGTACTCGCCTCCTCACCACCTCTTGTCTCGCGCAACCACCACTCCCACCACCACCGCCACCCCTCAGATTGATATCCACTCCCCCAGCACGGTAGAAGTAAATTAAATCCGAGGGATGCGCGGTGCTTAGGGTGGCAGATACATTTGTACAGTACTGTATGAATGGATAGAATGGCATTCCCCCCCTCTACATAGTACTCTACTCTAGTTCTTAGTCCCTTCTAGTCCCTTAGTCCCTTTAGCTCTACTGTAGTCTCGTTTCCTCTTGCCCATGGCAGAAGGCGGCGTATACCTGCTTTCGGAGGACGGGTTGCACGGCGGCCAGCGCGTGGGAGGGGGGGAAGTGGGAGTACTCCAACTCTTACTTGCCTTGGATGTTGGACTCGTCTTGACTCGCTCGGGATACCGATGTAAGTAAGCAGGCGGGCAGGCAGCCTTTACATACAGTGCACCCTTTATTGCTTTAGCCAGCTCTAGCACACACCAGCCGTAGACGCCGAGACTAGATGCCGCTGCGCGCTGCCTGCTTGATGTTATGCCTTTCCTACCCTATCTCTCCCCCCCCCCACTCTCCCATCTTCATCCTCCTCCTCCTCCTGCTCCCCCTCCACTCTTGGTTCTCGTGGTGGTTGACTCCTCCTCCGTGCGAGATCATCCGAAAATAAGACCCCCATTTCTTACTTTCCCCATTGTTAGTTTCTGTAAGATCATTTAGACTAGACAACTTTGGGTAATTCTGTAGATTATACTGATGGTGGTCGGGGTTATATTTTCCGCCGTAGACGAGGGGACTGGGCGGAGGGCGGGAAGAGGAACGGACTCACCGTTCCCCAACTACCCTTACTACTATTCAGTAGTACTCGTCTCTACACCTTAATTCTGCTGTACGTACGAGTACTCCGTACTCTTACCAACTTCGAACTAATCAACCATCTCCAACAAACACTTTCCGCTCAACCTTCTTCCCTTCCTCCCTCCCTCCCTCTCTTCTTCTAACCCTCCTACCCTCCTACTTACTTACTCCTCTTTACTTCCTCTTAACCAAACTTCTGTCGTGTCAACTGTATTCTGTATTTTAATTGTCCAATGCTGCTATCCATCATCGCCAGTTAAAAAATCACTTCTCAATCCCAAACCCCATATGTTCTGCGTCTAGACTTTCGCATACATACATACATACTACGACAATTTACTCCATTACGACAACACTACCTACTACTTTCTTACACTACCACTAGCTACACTACTACCGGCAACTCTACCAACAAAACTCCGTACCGCCTCTTACTACCACCCCGTCGTAAATTCCTGAACGGTCCCCGCCGCCCGCCCTCGGAATTCCTCCCAGAATCCCCCGTCCATCGCCTCTCTCGACATTTGGACAATTTGGGGGTCAGCCGAACCTACGAACCACAACCCCAAAGTACCACAAGCCACCCAATCGCCAAAAGAAAGCACAGCTCCAACGACCACCTCCTCGATCCGAACAACCTCCCCTCAAATCCCACACCTCTTATCGCCTCCCCTCCAAAAAACCACACCCTCGACACATCATCCTCACCATCGTCCCCAAACACAACACATTGGGCGCGCAGGCCCCTCTCCACCCACCAGCGCAGCACATCACATCTCCGCCATCGCCCTGCGAGCGCGCGACGCTCAAGCCCTAAGGGCCTCTGCCATGTCGGCCTCGACGCAGTACGGCGAGCGTGGGGGATTCGCCGATCAGCAGCATGACATGTACGACAACTTCGCCGGTTCCGCACACCCGTCCGCCGCCACCACCACGACGGCTTCCTCAAACGCCCACGCAACGACACAGCACGATTACCGCTTTCCGCGTAGGCCGAACGGCGCACACCAGGGACAGCCGTCTCATCAGCAGTATCGCGATACGTATGACGATTCGTACGAGCTGGAGAACGACGGTGGCGCTGTAGACGAGAGCAGTAGACGGGATTTTGCAGCGAAGCCGGCGGCGCCACCGGCTGGAGCAGCGCGCAAGGAGATGCTGCGCGAGACGATATTCCCGACGTGGAGGGATGGCGCGAGCGGCGCGGCGGAGCTGGATAGTCCGGATGAGATGCAGCGGAGGGATCCGCTCGCGACGCAGATCTGGCGGCTGTATAGCAAGACGAAGAAGCAGCTGCCGAACCAGGAGAGGATGGAGAACTTGACGTGGCGCATGATGGCTATGAGTTTGAGGAAACGGAGGCAGGAGGAGGAGGCTGCGGCTGCTCGGTAGGTTTTGATTCCGGGATTGGGGGGTGTGTGTGATGTGGATGTTTTGAAACTGACGGTGTGTGCAGTGAGGAGGAGGAGTTGAATGCCAGTGCGCCGAGCGGCATTGCGCAGCTGCGCAATTCGATGGTGCAGGGCGATGAGAGCCCGGATAATATGAGTATCGACGAGTTCATCTTCTCCAACATGGCGTCGCCGACGGCTTTGTCGCCGCCGGACTTGAGGGATAATAGCAGACAGCAGAGCGCTGTCGCTTCGGCCATTCCGATCAAGATGCGCAAGGAGCCTGTGGCGGCGTTTGCTCCGCAGTCGGTCCCGGTGACGCAGCATCAGGATGAGTTTAGTTATGTCCAGCGCCATGTTAGGAAGACGAGCATTGATGAGCGTAGGGTATGTATTTGCTTTTGCTGGCCAATTTGCCGTTCTAACATTCTCGCAGCCTCGCAAGAGACCCGCCGATTTCTCACCTCATGTACCGCCGATTGGGATTACCATTCCCAACCACTCGGAGATGGATGCGGATTTGAATGAATACTCACTTAATGATCAATTTGGAATGCTGAACCAGCATGGCCACCACCACAGTGTTCCTTTTAACCTCGACACGTACAACCTCGATCAGGAGCAGATTATGGGCTCTTCGGGTCAGTACCAGCAGAACTACGGCTTCTCGCCGAACCAGTCGCCATTGGTGCCGTATGGGGCTTTCCCAAACATGTACAACAATGCCTCGATGGGCCCGTCATCGCTCAACTCCAACGACTTTTATTCTCCGCCAGCCTCCAACTATCCCTCTGCTGGATCAACCCCGCAGGTTGCCAATGAGGGGGATAGGCAGATGTATTTCCAGCAGCAGGGTATGGATATGCGCCAGCAGCAGAGACCGCAGAACTTTAGGCGTAACCCGTCTAACCTCCCCAACTCGCTGGGTCCACAGTACATGTATAACCAGAATGGCAATGCCATGTACTCATCTTCCTACACGGGCTCAGGCGCATTCGGCATGCAGCAGCACATCGATCCTTCCCAGGTCTTCCAGCATGATAACCTGCAATCGCCAGGTGTCAACATGGGCACTCAGGACAGCTCGTATAACCTCGATGTTGATTCTGATGGTGAGGATACCGAGGGCACCGCATTTGCTGATCGCACTCTGATGAACGCGAATGATTACTCCCTTTCTCCCATGGAGGACACGAACATGGGACTCGCATGGGACGCGACGCTTCCAGGACAGTTCAACACTCAAGCTGCGAGGTATCCGGGCGGTCCGCCAAGGAAACAAGTCACAATAGGCGGAACCACCACCGAGATCTCGCCCCTGGACTGGGACGGCACCGGCGGCTCCCTGGGTAGATCCCACACCCACGCCTCCAGCGCCTCCATCTCCGACCACCGCCGCACCGGCGCCGACCGACGCCAGAAAATCCCCCGCACAGCTTCTACTCCCAACGTTCCGGCCGCGCATCAGACGACTTTCGATGGCCAGACTGCGCAATCAACCCCCAACAGCCCGCCAGACATGACAGGCAACATGAGCGGCTTCAGCTCCGTCGCCCCTAGCCGGCCAGGAAGCCCGAACCCGAAGGGGTCAAGCACGAACCTCTCCGCCGCCGGCGGACAAGGCGATAACTCCGGCGTCCCCACGACGTGTACGAACTGCTTCACGCAGACTACGCCCTTGTGGCGCCGTAACCCAGAAGGCCACCCGCTGTGCAACGCATGCGGTCTCTTCCTCAAGCTCCACGGCGTCGTGCGTCCCCTCTCCCTAAAAACAGACGTCATCAAGAAACGCAACCGCGGCTCGGGAGCCACCACCACAGTCCCCCTAATCACTTCAGCGTCATCAACCCGCAATGCCAAGAAGGCCGGCGGACCGTCCGCGCCTGGTAGCGGAGCAAACACGAATGGTTCTACCACGCGCAAGAATTCCTCAGCGGCTATAACGCACCTCGCCTCGGTGTCCGCGGGCACGAGTCCCAATGCACCGCTTGACTCCGAGTCCCCGCAGCAGGGGAGTAATAGCACAGCTGGTAGCACGCCGACGAGCTATCACGGGTCTACTACCTCGTCTGGCACTGGTGGGGCCGTGAAGGGCGTGGTTCCTATTGCTGCGGCGCCGCCGAAATCGACGCCGGGTCTTGGTGCCGGGGCGGGAGGACTGGCGGTCCCGAGGGTGGTGGCGGTGGCGGTGCCGCCGAAACGGCAGAGGAGGCATTCGAAGAGTGTTAGTGCTGTGGAGGGCGGGATGGATGTTGATCCGCGTGAGGGGATTGCGGGGGTTGGTATGTCCAGCCTTGCTTCGGGGGAGAAGAGTGGTGCAGGTGCTGGGATGCCGAGGCAGCAACAGTTGGGTCAGAGTACCTTGGGGATGCTTGGAGGGAGCGTGGCGGGGATGGGAGCGGGGATATACTTCAGCCTGAATATAAACGAGCCACACAGCTGCAAGGCAAGAGCACATCTCAAAAGAGTCTCCCGTGACCTGCATGCTTTCGTGGGAGCCACTATTGGGGGACAGCCTGGTGGGATTGGAGCGGGGGCGCAGGGCACGAGCGCGAGGAGTCAGGAGTGGGAGTGGCTTACTATGTCGCTGTGATCGATACGATTTGAAGAGAGCCACGCACGAATGGCTTGTCCTTGTGGGAAGAAGCTGATACACTTTCCGGCGTTTAATCGATTCTTTCGGGATTTTTCTTGGAGGGAGGACGATGTTTGGGGAAGGGGGTGTTGGTTGTTGGTGCGCTTCATACGTTTTGGAGTCGGCGAGGGAGGGACGATGCACATGCCTTTTATGTGCTTAATACACGCCATCGACGAATGAAGGGAGAGAAGAGGAGGGGATCTGGTATCCGCGCTACACGAAGCTGAAAACCAGCGCGACTGTCACGACTGGAGTCTCTGGGTGAGGTTGCACTTGTTGGGGAAGCCCAATGGATCACTGGTGGGAGAGGTTTTATGTTTTTCAACGCAACGCGTTGCGCTGCTTTTGCACTGTTCTTCACGACCGCGCGCTTCTGTTTGCTGCTACGCTTTATTAGACCGCGGTGGAGTTTTTTGTTAGACAGGACAACGGATTGTTTTTTGTTGTTGTTGCGCTTCTGTTTTATGGAAGGAGGAAGGGGATTGATCTATTCTAGCTTTGTTTGTTGTCGGGTTACTGTTGCTGCTGTGTTTTGTTGGTTTTGTGTTGGCTCTGTTGGTTTGGCTGTCGGGGTTTTGTTTTGCGAAGCTGATGGCTGGGGGATAGGAGTTGGTTCGGGGTGATGATGGGAGGAGGGGGAAGGGGGTTATGGG
>JPJZ01000502.1:0-29753 GCA_000750815.1 Pseudogymnoascus sp. VKM F-4516 (FW-969)
GGTGTAGCCATCAGTCATCGGTTGAATTGGTGAATGGGAAGCTTACAGAACACGACGACAAATAGGTAGATGCCCAGGATAGCAAATCCCTTGCCAACTCTGTTGTCGGTCATCTGAAACTCGCGCTGCATTACGGCGGCATAGATCTCGATGAGCACGACGCCGATAAGGCCAGTAATAATCATCCTGTACACATAGTAAGTAACCAATTTAACTAACCTGAAATACGTGCGAGGACTGGAGATAACATACTTTCGACGACCCCATCGATCTAACAGAAATCTCGTTGTGAGCGCGTTTGAGAGGAACGCCAAGGTACCATAGACAGAGGCAAGAGCAAGGATCATGTGTGAGCTAATGCCAAGGGATTTGAACAGTATAGCTAGAACATAAAGATCAGTATGTAGCAGTCAAACTTGTATAGCGCGTAGAAAACCTCACTCTGATAGTACTGAATGACATTTACACCTGTTAGGCTTGCAAATGTCTGCACAGCAATACACCTGAAGTGATCAATTAGCCATTCACGTCTCTAGGTTTTCGTTGAGGAGCAAGAGACTCACACTAGCACACGATGGTGGAACGTTTTAAACATCTCCCAGTAGGAACCAAACTTTCTCTCCTTCTCAAACTCAATCTGCGCCCGCATCATTATAAACTCCTCCTGTACCTCACGAGGCTGTAGTCCACGACGAAGATGGGTGAATCCGCTACGGGCCCGCTCAATCTGCCCACTGTGAATCAACTGCCGGGGGGAGGAGGGCATGAAGGTTGACAAACCAATGAACATGATCACGCTCCATGGGATTTGGATTGCTAACGGTAGACGCCACTGGAGAGAGCCGTAGGAAGCGTAGCTGCAGGCAAAGCCAACCCAGTTAGACATCATTGTTCCAAAGGAGATGCCGCAGCCCGAAATACCGCCAATAAGACCTCGGGAGGTGGGGTCGGAGATCTCGCTCAGGTAGACGGGGACTGTAGCAACCATTCCACTGTAGGTACTTCCATCAGTCTTTGCTCTTTTTTTTGTGCTTGATTTCTGTTAAAAGAAGATTATTACCCCACGGCAAATCCAGCGAGCACGCGTCCTGCCAGGAACATGCCAATGTTAACGGAAGCAGTTTGAATAACGGTGCCAATCGTGCCAATCACACACATCAGCTGCATGAATTGAATATGTCGGAGCTTGTCGCCAATGAAGGTTTGCGTTAATGCGCCAATTGCCTCACCAGCGATATAGACAGAAACAACCTTGACCGTACTCAGCGTCCATTCACGAAATTAGGAAGCAGAAAGCGCCCGCATACAGCACCTGTAAGGCCCTTTGAAGGGTGATTCATATAGTTGATCCAGCTCTCATGTGCAATAGCTGTATTCAGAGATTAGCTTTGGGTCATACAGCTACACAGAATGGACTCATTCACTCGTCGTAGCAATGCCCGTATCAAATCCCTGACCGTACGAGTAACAGTCAGCAGTTAGCCCAGAATCCTACGGAGTCGACAAGGCAATGTGTAGTAGTAACATACAAACAGGAATGTTCCGATAGCCGCAAAGAAAGCGATTCCTAATGAATACCACGACGCCATGAGGAAGGGATCCTAGGGATAGAGAGAGACAATCAAACTCCGCGAGCCAGTAGAATAGACTTAGGAACCAAGTTAAGATAGAGACGAGAGTTTGAAATTGTTTCTATAGAGACTATATCAGAATTCTGGGACCGTCGAGGTGCGACACGGTATTTAGGGAGAGGCCGGCGGCTATAGAGGCTGGCGGCCGGAGGGAAGCCGAGTTACCAACGGACTTCTAGGGATCTGGGGTTGCGGGGATGCGGGGATGCGGGGGAAAGATGGGGAACAAAAGCCACTGATCTATACTGAAAAGGGGTTAGTGCTAGCGTTTGGTTACAATTTCTACCAGGGAGGCGCTCGCCGAGATAGTCCGCATCTCGGAGTAAACCCCCGCATCAACAATCCCCAGATTCGCCACGAAGCCCCTCTTCAAGGATGGATTGTCATTACTCCCTAGATTGGATATTTAACTTGAGTTGGACTGGCTCATCGACCTAGATTACCAATTACATTTACAGCCTCTTGAGACGTACATAATTTTCTTCTCTCTACCACGCGCGAGAGTCCTATGCTGCTGTTCGCTATGACGAAGGACCATTTCACACCAACCTATGCGAGACTTGTTAGTAAGTTGATAAGACCGGACGGGACTATCAAGGCTTCATGAATCATGCTAATTCTCTATTTAGACAACACCAATCCATCGTGGTGGAAAGACTCTTGTCTGCGATGGAACGTCTTCTACACCCTTGGGTGCATGTTGTGCCCGTTCTATCTGGGATGTATGTTGGCGAGCGCATGAGGGTACGCCAGCGATAGTGTAGGCTAACCACCAAACTACAGATGACCAGTCATTGCTCGGTGGCCTCCAGGCCATGCCGTACTGGATCGACTATTTTGACCATCCAAAAGGTGATCGGCTCGGCCTCATTTCTGCTGCCCTTATCCTTCCTGCAATTGTGATGGGCTTTCCTGGAGCTTGGATCTGCAATGAATGGGGCCGAAAGTGGTGTATCTATATTGGCTGCATCTTTATCATCGTTGGCGCGGTCTGGAATGCACTGTGCAGGTCTGCAACCGAGTTCATAGTCTGTATGTTGATGTCACATTGCGGCTTTTGAACCAAAACTAACATAACTAGCACGCGTTGTTATGGGAATTGGTGGGGCACTCGCAAAGACCAGTGCTCCAGCTCTCTTGCAGGAGACCGCACATCCACGACTTCGCTCTGTGATGGGGTCGATGTATTACGGCTCCTTCTTCTTAGGCTCCTTTGTGAGTGGCATATTCTGCAGTATGTCCTCTCTCCTCACATTAAATACCAATGCTGACGTCGGATATCATTTTAGTCATCGGATTGAAAATCGAGAATGACTGGAGCTGGAGGTTCCCTTGTCTTGCTGCATTTCTCGGCCCTAGTTTTGTCCTTCTGATCCTATTGAAGGCCCCCGAGTCTCCACGGTTCTTGATAAACAAAGGAAAGCATGACGAAGCTTTAAATATCCTCGCAAAGTATCACGCAAATGGGGATGTTAGTGACCCACTAGTTCAGTGGGAATACCAAGAGATTCTTTATGCCCTAGAAGCAGAAGCAGCGTCAAGCAATTCTTATGTCAATAACCACGCCACCATTTGCAGTCGTATAAGTAGGCTGATTTCTACCAGGTTGACTTCTTCAAAACAAAGGGTAATCGCAAGCGACTGTTGGTTTCTATAGCCATTGCAATTGGTACTAACTGGATGGGTAACGGAGTCGTATCCTAGTAAGTCGTTGTAACCCCCGCTGTCGTAGTAATTAAACCTAAATTAAAATAGCTTCCTTTCTCCTGTGCTGAAGTCCGTTGGTATCACAACGCCAAAACTCATTCTTGCCATCAATGCCGGACTAGCAGCATGGAACTTCATCATTGCTGAGGTGGCTGGTCTTTATGCTGAAGGATTTGGCCGTCGACCTCTCTTCTTCACCTCCATGATTGGCATGATCTTCACCTTCTCGTTTGTCATGGGATTCTCTGCCGGTTTTGCAGAGACTGGAATCGCGGGTATCGGTATAGCGACCGTCCCATTCCTTTTCCTCTTCTTCGGGTTTTATAACATTGCTTGGACACCGCTCAACTACACCTACTGTGCGGAGATTATGCCTTTTGGCCTCCGTGCGAAGGGACTGGCCATTTATCTAGCCATACAACAATTGGGTGGCGCATTTAACCAATTCGTCAATCCCATTGCGCTGGAAACCATTGGATGGAAGTACTATGGAGCTTATATTGCTATTGACTGCTTATACGTTGTCTTGATCTACTTTTATTTCCCTGAAACGAATAAGCTTTCGATTGAAGAGGTGGCTGTTATCTTCGATTTCGACATGAAGGACGACCGAGATCAAGCTGCACTTGCTTTCCAGGCACAAGGGGAAAAAAGCGTTGTGGATCGCACCAGAGACTCATGAAGTAAAGGACACTCGGGAGTTTTGGAAATGCGACTGCATTTTGAGGGCTATCTAGGAAATTTTGTTAAAGGACAGGCTCCCTTATTATATCCATTGTTTCAAAGCCAATATATGAAATCTAGAGTAGAAAATTGCGGAGAGTCTCTCTCACACCCCCTAAAGTTTTTGACACTTTCTAAGCCATCAAAGCTCTAAGGTGTGACGTAGCTATAAATATTGCCTACCTTACTATAGCGATTACGAATAGCAATGTCAACTCTATAAAGCGATAACGGCGTGTGGGAGTGGCATATAGAGTAATAAGGTGAGTGCATTAGATTACTGTAGGAATAGTAAGAATCCATATGCTAATTTGCTAAGAAACTATGCGAAACAGCGAACTCCTCAAAGGTCCCACGATCTTCCTACTCTCATCTCAAATTTGCGATGTGTATCGGTTCCTGTGCCGGGGTCATCGGCGAAGCGCGGCCAATCCCCCGATGACCCACCACGACAATATACAGCGAATGACAATGTGACTTGAACTTTGGTATTGCGTTTGAATGGCTGGCCCATCTTTCTTGTCTTGGGACGTTCTGCGAAATCACCGGATCGACGTTATAACATTTTTGTATCGGTTGCCGTGCCGCCCCGGGTTATCGGCGAAGCGCGGCCAATCCCCCGATGACCCACCACGACAATTACAGCGAATAGCGAATGACTTAAACTTTGGTGTTGCGTCCCCTTGAACTTGGCTTTTAAGAGCTACTAGATAGTCTACTTAAGAAACACTGCCTTTTGACTCCTTACAAAAACAGAACATCCTTGGCTTCGGGTTTAAAGCAACTTCAAAATGGCCATTCATCTGAAGACAGCCAGTAAAGCAGATGGCGCTTCTGTCGCAGCTCAAACAAATATCCCCGCTATTGTTAAAGGTGTAATTGATGATATTCGAGTTTCCGGAGACACTGCCGTGAAGAAGTATTCCGCAAAATTTGACCGTTGGAGCCCGGGATCCTTTAAACTGACTAAGGCGGAAACTGATGCCTCTATCGCGCGAGTGCCAAAACAGGCTCTTGAGGACATCAAAACTGTTCAACAGAATGTTCGCAAATTCGCTCTTGCGCAACTTGCGTCTCTCAAGGAATTTGAGGTGGAGATTTCTCCAGGTGTCCATCTTGGTCAGAAAAACATTCCTATCCAGGCCGTTGGAACGTAAGTATCACCATGAAAAAGAAAGGAATGCCAAATGGGAAAGATTTACTCACAACCTTGACAGCTACATTCCTGGCGGGCGTTACGCCCTTCTGGCCTCAGCCCATATGACTATTGTGACTGCCAAAACAGCTGGGGTACCCTGGGTCATAGCCTGTACCCCCCCCATCAAGGGTGAACTTCCCCATGCGACGATTGCCGCTGCTCATCTTGCGGGAGCCGACGAAATTTTCATCCTCGGTGGTGTTCAAGCCATCGCTGCTATGGCTGTTGGCACAGAATCAATTTCCAAGGTTGACTTTATTGCCGGACCTGGTAACTCTTTCGTCGCTGAGGCGAAGCGTCAACTTTTCGGCTCTATCGGCATTGATCTTCCAGCTGGGCCAACTGAGATCCTGATTGTGGCTGATGAAAAAGCCGACTATGTCATCGTTGCGACTGACCTGGTGTCTCAGGCCGAGCATGGTCCTGATACTCCGGCTGTTCTTATCACCACATCGAGAGATTTAGGGCAAAAGGTTATTGAAGAGATTTCCCGCCAGTTGAAGACACTTGCGACGTCAGACATTGCCTCAGTCTCCTGGGAAGCCTTCGGAGAAGTGATTGTTGTCGATAGCCTAGACGAGGCTTACATACTTGCCGACAAATACGCCAGCGAACATGTCCAGATACTTACTGAGAATCCGCGCCAGGCCCTAGAGAAGATGAAATCATATGGAGCTCTGTTCCTAGGAGACAAGACCTGTGTCTCGTATGGTGACAAGGTAAGCATCGCATGAAAAATGGATAACTTCGACTAACTTCTCCTTCCTAAGGTAATTGGAACCAACCATGTGTTACCCACTAAAGGCGCTGCAAACTTCACTGGTGGCCTTTGGGTTGGAAAGTATCTCAAGACTGTCACCTATCAAGAGGTTACATCGGCAGAAGCAAGCGCGGAACTAGGACGTCTTTGTGGGCGGGCAGCAAGGACAGAGAAGTTCGAGGGCCATGCTCGGTCAGGTGATATTCGGGCACTGAAATTTGGCGGAGACCATTTTGAGTGGGCCTATGGCAAACTATAGATTTCTTAGAGTTTGCAGTAAATTGAAGTTATCGGATAAAAACTAATGTTTGTATTAATGCAAACCCGATGTCTTCTTGCTTCCGGTTAAACCTCTTCCACAGTCTTTCTATTTTCTTGCCAAAACCTCTGCTTTTAGAAATAAGTTCAGTGTTCTTGTCTGGCATCCGTTGTAGATTGTCGAGAACATTTTGGCAACCTTTGTCGATAGTTAGAGTAGTCTGCGAGAGAGCATGTGTAACGTGCGAAGCGTTTGAATAACCCAAAAGTTGGCATCAGCAGAGAGTGGACCTATCGGTGTAGGTGTCCGTATCTTAACATCCAGCTTTGATAATGCTATATAAGGATCGAAATGCACAAGGCCAGCTCTGCGGAATCCAACCTTTGCATTTTCGGGGGGGATTGACTGCCTGTATGCAGGTGGAATGCCCCGAACTTAGCAATGTGGTTTATGCGGGCTTTAATGGAGGTTTCGATTTGCTGTCCGTACATCCGTTTAAGGACACTAAAACAGCTAACGTCGAGTGACTAGCCTGAGTGAGAAGAGTGAAGGGGGAGACAGAGGCTGATGATGTTGTTCTTGCAATAATACTGGAATTCAGCCAATTCAGACTCCCATGCACATCTAGTACTAGCATAAAATATAGTCCCTTTGCAGAGCCACGGTTGCTGTAGCCCATTCGCGGTTATTAGGCTAGACTGTCTTGCCCCTGCAACATCAATCAGCTTATGTAACAACTAAAGCAGAGCTAACCACGCCCATTTGGAAGCCTTTCTTGTCGAAGTTGTAGAAATCGCAGTCTTAGATGCCATAAGCTCAAGATCTTCGCACAAGACACTTTGAAAGTCATAAACGCAATTAAAGCGCATCTTTAGCTCTAGGCGACATTGTACAACCGATTAGGGCGTGTTACAGGGATCCGGTAGTCCAAGTCCCTTATGACACATCCTAAAGCCGATATGCCCATCGTGTCCAAAAGCGTTTCCCCCTCGCAAATTAAATATAATATGTATAATATCTTCTACACCAGGTGGCTGGGTGCAAACCCTCTTGCGTCCATCTCTAATATGTTCCGAGCATTCATTATGACGGTTGGCTTTGGTTTCAGCGCGAGGTGTTCGGCCGGCCATTCTATTAGATGGTGCCGCGTACGGGACTTAGTAGATTTTGGCAGCACGCGTATTAAAGTCGAAAGGTAGTAGGGTGGGGAAAAGTGATCAACTCAGTGTCATAATCGACTCTGTTGTGTACAACTACGTTATCGAGTTTTATAAAGGATAAGCTGTACTAGTTTACCTATTAGGAAATCCTAGATTAGCTACTGATATACCTATTCCTATCTATTATGCGTTTATTCATAGTGCCCTTTTATTAGGTATAGCCTTTGTATTTATTACTAGAGCCCGGACTGTTTCTTGTTACTTATCTACATGTCCCTTGTCTAAACGTAAGTGTATTTTGACTTAAGTGGTCTAAAAGCTCCCTGTTGTTGCTCGAAGGAGTGAACAATGGGTTGATATATGCTTCACAAATCCCAACTATGGCTCTGACCAGATAGCCCCGACTTGTGAGGACCTGTAGGAAGAAGGAAGCTATTATCAACACCTTCTGTGGGGTAAGGTATAGAGTCGTTAAACAAGTTATAATAAATCCCACCAAAACCATGAACTAGCTCTGATGGCATCATGAATGTCCCAGAGGCACTGTCAGTGGGGAGTCCAGAGTCATCAAGTAGGTCTAGTTGTCCACCAAGAGAAGGGTTAGTAGAGTTAGAACCACCTGGAAACAATAAAGCCTCTGGCTCAGCCTGACATGCCTCACTTTGTTCCATTGCCTGATCGTTGTCTTGATCTGCTCCGAAGTGATTGACAGCTAAGGTCCGAAGCCCTCTACCTATCCAATGAATCAGATGGTATTGTCCGCATTCCCTTGACAGACAAAGCTCGATGATCTTTGCAAGGAGATCTTTTATTGTATCAGCAGCAACATTAACACTTCCACGATGAACCGTGACCGTTTTGATAAGAAATGAACAAGCATAGGCGATTATGCTGTGGAAGTAATGGGGCCAGCCAACGATTGCAGCAGTAAGGTCTACATCGGCTATGACAGAGTTGATAATCGATATTGCAGATTGCACTGCTAATTGGGCAATACCACAGAACTCGAAAGGCATCCTATTTTCGGTGTTGTCTTGTGGAATACCTCGAAAGACGCCAGAACAGACCACCAATTTTGCGAAATGGTAGTGGAGAGACACGGCCTTTCCTGGGTATTCGCCTATGACTGAATGATTTGCTATTTACAAGCAAGTTAGTCTCGTACATTCCCGCTGAATTAGAGTAAACCTACAATAGCAGCTCAGCCACTTTCCTGCCCAAGCATCAACTTGATGGATTATGTTGTCGAGTTGCGATTTGAAGACCGTTGGGATGCGCTTATAGGTATCAAACCCAAATAGGTTTGAAGCTTCACGCAAAATGGAAAGGAGGGAGACTTGGCTCATGATCCTTTGATTGTACACAGGATCGGGTGTGGCATTTAGGTATGACGCGAAATTGCGGATAGACTCTTGATTTCCGAGCATTGGCGACCGGCCGTAGAAAATTGATAATTGTTGATCGCAGATGTACAGCAGATACCACAACTTCATGCGCTCAAGTGCCGTCTCATTGTACTGGGCGTGGCTAGTTCGAAGGTTGGGGTCATTATTCGGCTGACCTGCGCTGGCTAAGCTACCAAAGCTACTCGGGAGATCTACTTCGAGGGCACGGCGTATTGCGAGTCCAGAAACAGTCCAAGAGATATCGCTGATCCAGAAGCTAGCAATAATAAGACCTCTCAAGTCCTCGAGTTCTATGCTAGGTTTGAAGATGAAATCGAGAACAAGTCTGTGTAGTTCGTTGCGACATATACAATAAAGACTGTCTGCGGATGAATCTTGTAGTGCTCCGACAGCACAGATAGCCGTGAGAAGAATGGGCGACGCCATTCGAATACTGGCGAGGGTATCGTACTTGCTGGTAATATCGTACAGGTAGTGATTGGATCGTCGGAGATAAGTCTCTACTAGTCGGTTGGCATCGGCGAGGCCCAAGGCGCCGGCGGAAATGAGATCTTTTGGCTGAAATTTGGAGCCTTTCGTTTGCGTAGATGGCGCGGATATCTCGTGAGAGCGCAGTGACTTCAGTCTTGTAATCCGATATAGAGATTTAGCAGGAGCAGGGTCTATATCAGTCTCGAGAGGAGGCGGCAGAGAGTCTAGCTCCACGGCAATCTCGACATCGCCTGCATCGTCCCTTTTGGGGGAGCCATTGGAAGTTTTATTGTTGCTGATACTTAGCAAGACTGAGGTACTGAGGAGGGGTGGCATTGGCGGTTTCTCCTCGCCACTACGCATTTCATCCAGCGCAGCGTGAATGATCTTGATGTCATGCACCAGCGCAGATCCTAGACTAGAATTCTGTCAGATTCCAAGGACCGGCCAGCGCGGTGATATATGGGGATATGCATACTCTGCGTTGTTGTCTTCTCTGGAGGTATTATACTTCCGCAGGATGCAGTTGAAACGTCGACGGGCGCATCGCTGACAAGGAGGCTCTCCATCGTCCATAATGCAGCGTACCTAGAGATCAGACAGGTAACAGCGATCAGCATATGAAACGCTGTATTTCATAGAAAAGGATTCCACTAGAATGACCGCCTCACCTTCTGCTTTTGGCATGCAATGCAAGCAGTCGCTCTCGGGCCCGTAGGCAAGCCCCGGGTAAGCGGTGATTTTGTGGATGGTGTAAGCATTGCGAAGGTAGGAATGAATGATCAAGCAGATAGTCTGACGGCCTCGTTCTGTTTTGGTATGAAACAGAAGCACATATAATAGTGGAATCCTTGAAACGAAGGACTTTTTGGCTTGCAATAGGTATCAATTGATTATGAGAAGAGAATCTCAGACAACTAAGTTCAGAGGTCTGTCAATGGCAACAAATGACGGGACAGTTATTGAGAGTATCGATAAGAGTTTTGCGAGGGGCGTCTGAACATTGCACAGCATTACGCAGTAGATAGCCCCATGAGGTTGGTGATGATCTTACAGGGAAGGCTGCAGCAAATGATATACTCCCAATTAGTGTCATGTTCTGGAGAAGATGCGGGGAAGTCAACTGATCATGTGACTTAATTATGACAAATAAGAAGTGTTTTCCACGGGATTCCCTCTCAGCACAATACGAAACTGGATCAGATTGCCATATTGGTATTGGACCGGCCGAAAATAAAGTTATTATCTCCATCCGTATGTCCCACCATTGGAACCTAGGGTGCGACTTATCCGAGGGATGACACGTCAAAAGCAGCTTAACTAATTGGATTCGCAAAGGATCTGAGATCTCAAATCGGAGCCGTTGTTGTTCTGCAGATAGTTAGTCTCACTGAATCATTTGTTCTGTTGTGATTTGGAAACTACTTCACGATGGCGGACTCTCTTTGGAGCCTGATCGTTGTCGGCGCGTCTCACGAGGCCCAGCTCTAAAGTCAAGGATATGCTCCGTTCGCATGACAACGCGACAACAAGGCCAGCAGTGAAGCCAGCGACCCGGTCGACGCGCGAAACCTCGCTTGAAACGAATAGTAAAGCGGTGGAGGAAGGTCGGAAGACTCGATGCACTATGGAGGCAGAAAAGGCGACGCCGGAGAAGGTGTTGGAGTTGTTGGGGAAAGTAGGTGGTGGGTGAGGTGGGAGAGCTGCAAGGAACGATCCTTTAGCATGAAGACCTGATCCAGGGACTTCAAGCCCAAACCGCTGCACAAAACAACACAATCACGCGACAGGGAGATACGTTTCGAGAGCTTCTTGGCCAGATGAAAGAACTGAAGTAGGACTATGCTCACGAGACCAAGGAGTCGCGCAACAAGCTTCACAAAACCAAAAATGCGTTGGAACGGGTTCGCCAGCAGTTGGAAGCCCTCATGGCTGTCGTCAGTTCACCGCAGAGCAGCTGGAGCCGTCTTACACAGACGTGGCCCGTACTTCTCCGCTGAGCAGTACCACGGTCTCTCATCCATGCACACAACCCACTCTTCTTTTTCCGGCGCCCTCCACGTACACGGGCAGCGCTGGAAGCGATCGCCATGGCCCTTCGATGCATGCCGGAAGGACTTAGGCACAAGACACTATTTGTCATTTACAAAAACAAGGCCGCTTTGCAAGCGGTAGGCTGACTACTCCAGCAGTCCGGTCAACGCTCCATCAGAGAGATCTATCACCACGCGGAGCCCCTTCTGCAAAGGGACGTCTCTCTTAGCGTGTTATGGACACTCACCGACACCGAGAGCTTCGTGGCCCGATGAAGGCAAAAGCGGCGGCTCGGAGAGCAACTGAAATAGATAGTATAGTGCACTCAAGCGAAGTCATCAAGAACGAGACTGGTGCTCGCTGGGCTGCTGTGGCAACGACATGAAATTTTAGCAGGGGTGGAAGAATACTCGAAAGTGTATTGACACGGCACTTCTGGGCAAACAAACCAGGACTATTTGCGACTCTCTTGAAAGAACAAGGTCAGTGTACTCGCACAGCTACGGACGGGAGAATCGAGGCTCAATAACTACCTATATAGAATTGAAGCCACAGACAGATCCATGTGAATTCGGCCAGGCCGCAGAGACTATAGAGCACTTCCTCTTTCGATGCAAGACATGGATATTTGAAAGTGAAAGCATGATAAAAGGTCAGACCTGGCCGCGATGCGGGCGACGCTATCTTATCAAATACGCAATAGCCACGAACAGGATGGATGCGAACTGCGGCTAAGGCAGACCAGATAACGCCTGAGGCTTCCACCGTGCAGCCTCATGCCGATAGACCGGGATATAGCTGCCGAGAATAGGACGCTGACGCTGGAAGAACCTCCGAGAAGGACTGTTGCAGTGTCGGTCGCGAAAAGCTAAGTTGGAGTCACATGTAGGGCAAGAAGCAAATGTAGGGCTTAGTTGGGGACAATGAATCAGGCCCCATGACGAATGCTGTTAAGGGTGTGTGTATGTAGACTACGAGTAGCGGGCAAATGAAGCGTTTAGCGTGTATTACACAAAGGACTATGTGGGGAACTAAGTAATGACATGATATCGGAGGTTTCGCCGATATCCTCCGCTCAGAGTTGAACTGGATAGACCCACCCAACACCTCGTCTCTTTTTCCACTCTGGGTCATTTAAGGATCTAATATTTGCTATTGTAACCCTCCAAGATTTATTCAATTCGGAACCTATGTACCGCCTTTCCATGTCGACTGAGCATCATGAAAGTTGCTCTTGTTACAGCATCCTCTACAGGCCTTGGTGCCGCCATCGCTGAAACCTTGGCTCCCGACATGAGAGTTGTTATAAATTACTCTGGGAATGCAGAGCGCGCTGCTGCCGTACTTTCAGAGTTGGAGAAGATTGCAGGAGTGGATAGAACTGAACCCACTCAGGCGCGGGATATTCAGCCCCGATTTGGCATTATCAAAGCTGATTTACGACACCAAGAAGACGCCAAGCGCTTAGTGATGGAGACAATTGAGATGATGGGTAGATTGGATGTCGTTGTCTCAAATGGCGGATGGACACATGCCAGAAATTTCAATGATTTGGACCAAAATGTTGAAGATGAAGACTGGGTTATGTGTTACGATATGAATGTGAGGAGCCATTTAACCCTTCTACATACAGCACGGCAATATCTTCGCAGTTCATATGGTGCGTTTGTGACGATTGCTAGTACAGCAGGGGTCAAACCAAGTGGAAGCTCAATAGTAAGTGGACATGCCACTATTTCCGCCTGTCTCAAACCTCTGACTATAGTTCCCTTGGTATGAAGCCCTATTCAGCTTCGAAGGCGATGCAAATTCATATGGTTAAGTGCCTCGCACATGCAGTTGGCCCTGAGATCAGAATCAATTCTGTGTCGCCGGGGCACCTCTTAACGGTATGCGAGAACTGCTGGGCATAATGGCTTACAAAATCTCTGCTAATCACAACTTGTGACAGGACTGGACAAAAGACTTTTCAAAGGAGACTTTGGAAGCTGTTAGAGATGCTACTGCTCTCAAAAGATACGCAACTGTTAAAGTAAGCAATATTTAATACATGTACAGATCCAAGTTTACATAAATGAAGTTAACCGTTCGTTAATACAGGATGTCGCTCAGGCTGTCAAAATGCTAGTGTATAACAACTCTATTACTGGTCACAATCTAGTTGTTGATGCAGGGTTTACTGCTTCTTGATTATGTTAGATAAACCTAGTATTATCATACTTGTATAGTTGCTTAAATAGGGAATAAGTATTTAGATATAGCAATTTAAGATCTGTAAAGCAGCTATCTAGTTTTAAGGTGGCTCCGAATAAGTTGTTCTATCTTAATAGCTTTCTAGAATTAGTTGTAGGCTACTATACAACGTAGTCTATAATATCTAGTAGATATATTAATATGATAACCAAGACTTATACACCTTAACCTATCGCTAGTACTTATTGATTTTATAGTCCTAAAGTTAGAGTGGGCGTAGAGGGTATATATTATCTCTATAATCTCCTTCCTCGGTGCCGTTTTAGTCATCATGTACGTCTCCAGGCCCTCGTCATCCGCCTGCTTAGTCCTTATACCCTCTCCGATTAAGCTAAGTCAATTCTTCTTCCCCCTCTTCGATCTCAGTTAGTTCAACTCCTCTTTTATATATGAAACCATTCCAAAACCCTCCACCACCCCACCATGCTCGGCCACGTCTCAGTCCGCGTCCTCGAACTTGAAGCCTCCATCTGGCTCTACCTCGCCGTGCTAGGCCAACTGGGATGTGGAGAGCGTGGATGAATATATACGCCTAATTATGAATGCCCTCAATGCTGGTATCAATGCGTCAATAACACAACACCACGCTCCGTTCCTGACTTCAATCAGGAATGCAAGGACATCTGTAGAGAAGTCCAGCAGTTGCGACGTAGGTGGCAATGAACAAGGCTTGAAGATGACTATGAAGCGTACCGAGAGGCACGCAACAGGAAGGACTGACTCATCTAGAAGACCCTCCGCAATACCTAACGACTGAAAGTAGAGGCGGCGTCAGCATCCAGTAAGTTGACTTCAAAGTTAGCGTAACTAAATTAAGCGCATTAAAATGTCACCGAGCTCGGAGTTTCTCCGCTAAAATATCTTTAAATGGGACGCCCTCTAAGATAGCAGGGCGCTGAAGCCGCTCGGCGATCGGATACCAACCCCCGCAGCAGGGAGGCCAAGGTGCAACATACCCACAGAGACCCCCATGTCAGTAGCCAGTGGGCGACTTGCCGGTTAGCGCGACCAAACTAAGCGCATTAAAATGTCACCAAGCCCGGAGCTCTTCCGTCAAATTACCAGGTTTGAATGAAGCGCCCTCGGAGGTATCGGGGCGCCGGAGCCGGTCGGATACCAACCCCCGCATCAACTAGGCCAGGTACAACCATCAAAGGCCCCTCTCATATATAGGACGGATCGATACAAGATATAGAAAGCCCATAGAATTGGATTGGCTTTCACCACTCCAAATTATTCTACACCGCTTACCAGGACTCACATGATTTTCCTACATTATGGCGGCAAATTATCCCAACAACCTGGAAATGCACATCGCTGCGAATCAAGTCTGCAAGGCCTTTGGTATCAAAATAACTTCCAATGGACAAGTTGTCGCCCTCGCGCGGAACGCCGGGTTTGATTCGCTTTTCATCGACATGGAACACGCCTGGCTTTCCCAGGAACAAGTGAACAACCTATGCCAAGTTGGGCTCTTAGCAGGGGTCACTCCATTTGTCCGGGTACCCCATCAGTGTGGAAATGGTTTTGTTCAAAGGGTTCTAGATGGCGGAGCGATGGGCATAATTTTCCCGCACATCCATTCTTCAGGTCCGTACATCAGAGACTGTTTCTTCTCTTTTTGCGCTCTGCTTAGTTTGATCCTTGGCGAATTTAGAATAGCCTTCAACTAAACATCGTTAATATTTAGTCGACGCCGAAGCTGCTGTCCGCATATGCAAATATCCGCCCCGAGGCTGCCGATCTATGACTGGGCAGCTTCCACACTTTGGGTTTCGCAGTATTGGAGTGGAAAGGACCATAGAAATTGCCAATCAGTCCGCATCGACTGTGTTCGTCATGATTGAAAGCGCAGATGCTGTGGAGAGAGCTGCTGAAATTGCAGCAGTGGACGGTGTTGATGTTGTACTAATTGGATCTGTGGATTTATCAATCGATCTTGGAGTTCCTGGGCAATTCGACCACCCGAAGTACAGAGACGCCCTTGTTGTGGTGAGCAAAGCTTGCAGAGCACATGGAAAAGTAATGGGAGTGGCTGGAATTCCAGACCATCATGAGCTCCAGGATTGGGCAATTAATGAGCTGGGAGTGAGGTTCATTTTGGCACAAATGGACACCACGTTACTGTCTAGCAGCGCTGAAAAAGCCGCAAGGGCAGTGCCATTAGTGAAGCCGCGATCAGAAAATTAACGGGCGTGAGATACCATTACATATTAAACTAGATTCAAGGGCTGCAGCGTTGGATATTTGATTTCCACCTGTTCGCGTGAGATATTAAAGACAAGGCTCTCATCTCAGGATCGCTTATTATTCGTGAAGTTCTACATGCAAAAATAGGCGCCCGCGTTCGTTGATTAGGAAGGAATCATACGACTGCATTTGAGATCTTCGTGGATACCCCACTGTTGCTGAAACAGCACCCACCTAACCCCTTGGCTCCTCAGTTAAGAGCATGTCTTTCTGAGACCTAAGATCAATATTCCACATCTGAAGTAAATCTAGATACTCGAAAATACAAGTAGAATTGTGCTGGTCAATTGCTGATTTTTAGACCGATTTTGGTGCCTCGGGTGATTTGCTCGCCCATTACTAGTTCTCTGCCTCTTATTCAATGTCGCTCCATGCACGATATACTGTTCGACTCCCATACACATCTCCCTTCTTCAAGACGACTTGGTCTTTCCACGCTTCAACGTTCGCGGCATTTACGTAACGGCTAGGCTCAACACAGAAGCCGCTTCTAGGGCCTCTGGCTGGTAAATCCTCTACCGAAGGAACATCAATATATTTGCCGGTGTAGAACTGGAATGCGGGTTCGGTAGCGTGCACCTCGAGATGGATGGCGGTCTTTGGATGATACGCCGTTACTAATTTCCGCAGGGTTTCTTCCCTCGTATCGATCGGACATGAATTTGGTGGAACGTCGAACACAAAGCAATCATCTTATCGGGCTCTGAAGCGCCAAGAGTAAAGGCTTTGCTAGGCTCAACTCCTTCATATACCGTTGGGTCACCCGTTGGGATTCCACCATCATCCACAGGAAGGTATAGGTTTGTGCTGAGCGCTACATCGGTATCTGCAATGGTCGGCTCGCCAGAGAGGTTAAAATACCTAAATATCAATGTTAAGGAACGTCATCATATATGAAGGCCCAGGCTTACGAATGGTTCGTCATGTTGATGACTGTCTCGTCCGCACTGCCTACCAGCTCAGCCTGGTACTCGATCGCCAAGATATGAACCTTTTTGCCATCAGGAGCCACCTGTGTTCCTGTTGTGTAGGTAACTGTGGCATCCACGTCCCCAGGAAAGCCTTCATCTCCATCCTCGCTTCTGAGGGTAAACTTGACACTTGTCTCTCCGGCAAACTTTTCGCCTTTAAGTCCTGGTATCTCCTTGTTTCCGGTTTGGAGAGGTCCATTCCAAACACGCTTGCCCCATCCCTTTACACCCCCATGCAAGTTATTTGGCCCGTCATTCGCTGCTAAACAGTATGATTTACCATTCAGAAATTCAATTTTTGCGCCCTTAATTCTGTTTGCGGTGCGGCCGATTGTTTCGCCGAAGTATGGGGAATTGAATTTTTCGTAGAGTTCAGCAGTTGGAAAACCTTGGACAACGTTGGTTCGTCCAACTTGAAATGTCTGGATTATGGCCCCGAGGGGTAAAAATTGAAACGGTGCTGAAGCGGCCATAGCATGTGATAATGATACTTCTTTTCATGCAGTTGGCGTGATTTAATAGTGTTATCGGAGAGAAGAGGGCAACTCGTTCTTGATTTAACGAGAGGCAGAATAATCTTACGCCGTATAATTACTGTATATGGTTCGGGTGTTCTGGCCACTTGTTTTTACCAGCAATCTGCCGATCTTTGCAAATCTATTAACTTATTACAAACAAGCAATAACTCGGCGAAGCTAACGGACAGACAAACGTTCGAGGGTTTCCCGCAGGGGCCACAACCTTATATTTTTAGTGTCCCCACTACCTTAGCGTAAAAAGATTGCTGTGTGTGCGGGGAGATTATTTGCCGACGTAGTGTTAGACGACTCGAAAGACGAATCTAAGCCAAGAGGCCGAGGCATTACATAAGCCGTATGCGTGGCGCGGACAAGGTACGGCTCATTTTCGTCGTCATTTGCCAGGGCCCAATTAGTAGTTGCGAATGTAGAGATCGTGGATGAGGGCAACATATCTTTCGGGTAAGAAAGCGCCGACATTGAGTCGTAATGACATTAATTAAAAGTAGTATGTCACGGCGAAGTCCAGTTCCGTTGCCCAATCCAATAACAATTCATGGACTCGCCGAAAAATTACCAAAAGTAGCTTAGGCTTGCTGGTCGAGAATGCTCCATTAACGATACTCACAGTTGCGATCGTCAGCCGACTTGAATATGAACATCTAGCTTCGGATGTGGCTCTTGTTCTAGCTGGAGTAATGTAGCTGAAGTTGGGGTATAAATATTGATCGTTGCTCGATCATTATTTATGGTAGGTCTATAATTACAGCAACAATAAAACCTCCAAACATGGCTCTATTAAGTAAGTTAATCCACCCAAAAACAGGATAAGAGTTGCGCTCATGTTGAGGCTCTAGTATGCATTTCGTTCGCCGTGTTTATTATTTGTCCTATTGTAAACTATCTTGTTGATGCCAAATCGCTCCGTCGTTTCCCGTCTCCGTCTCCGCTGGCTGCCTTGACACCATTCTGGACGATCTATCACAACTGGAGAGGCCAACGATACCTCGCGGTGGAAGATGCACACCAAAAATATGGTCCCGTGACTCGAATCGCTCCGGATCATCTCTCTTTTGCGGAACCAAAAGCCTACAAGGACATCTATGGTCACGGCTCCTCAATTATCAAGGATATATTTTATGATAACTTGGCGGGGGACACGCCCTCTATGGCCGACACTACAAGCCGGGAACTTCATTCTTCGAAGAGGAGAAATGTCTCGTCCGTCTTCTCGGCAAAGAACATAACATTGATGGAACCTAAGGTAGTGGATACGGTCAGAAAACTACTCGACGCCTTAAAGCACAAGTCTGAGGGTCGCAAGGTAGCAGCGACGGATCGATATCCAGCTATCGATGGAGAGTTTGACCTGCGGCCATGGCTAAATATGTTCACATTTGATGCCTTCTCGAGCATGCTCTGGTCTTCTTGCTACGGGTTTTTAGATCGAGGAAACGACGACTGCTCTTCGATGAGCGAGGATGGAACAGTTACTACCGTTCAGGCCATGAACTCATTCCGGGCAGGCGTACACTTTAATACCATTTGCGCACAATTGAGTCCATCTGGATATAAGATTTCTCGCTGGATTACTCAGAAAACATATAGAATGCAGGCCGCAGACCTCTTCACAGGTATGGCCAGATATCAGTCAGTGAAGCGTCTCCAACATACCCCTGCAGAAGTGGACTTTTTCTCCTTTTTTAAGATTGCGTCATCTGAGGAACAAGCATCTGAGAAGAAATCGACGTCCATGAAATTACCAGATTTAGTGGCAGAATGTACGAGCTTCTTGAACGCAGGTTAGTGCATTTGAGGTTTACGATAACCAGGTCGTGTCCGAAACGGAACTGACGAGGAACCAGGAAACGATACCACACAAATTTCGCTCACGAACGCCATATATGAACTAGCTACTCACCCAGCCGAGCAACAGAAGCTCTACGACATATTAAGGGAATCGCTCCCGGAAAGCTCAAGACCTATTGCTTCCTACTCGGAGCTGATTAAGATTCCCTATCTCCGCGCGGTCCTGGATGAGACTTTCCGAGTCCAACCTCCAGTCCGGTTTGGACTTCCACGGCGGACAACGGAGAACGGTGCAACAATCTCAGGTCACTTTATACCAGCAGGCGTGACGGTCTCTTCTTCACTTCACACCCTTCACCGCAATGAGGGTTTATTCCACAAGGCAAGCGAATGGATTCCGGAGCGCTGGATTCCGGAGCATCCCGATGTGACGTCGACGGAATGGCAGAACCTAAAAGACTACGTTTTACCTTTCACACTTGGAGGGAGAGCATGTATTGGCAGAAACTTGGCATATATGGAGCTAAGTATATGTTTGGCTGCTCTTGTTATGGCATTTGACTGGAGGGTGTCCTCAGAACAGGCGATTGGATATGCTCACTACGAGCGGCTTAACTCGAGTCCAGTAGAGCTCATGGTGTCGGCAACTGCAAGGCCAGAGAGTTGGAATACCTAATCTCTTTTATTATCGGAGAGTAAGGATAGTCGAACTTGAGTTACTCCAACAGCAAGAACTCATACTTAATGGCTTGATTAACTGAATTGTGAGTTTAGATAGTTGAGATCTTGCGTGGCGTGAGGGAAAGATTTGACGGATATGTGCACCGCAAAGAAACAGTTTTAAGATATAGCTCGTCGCGACAGAGGTTTGTGAGACCTTGCCAGTAAAATACATCAAACACGCTGGAAACGCGCGCGGTTAAATGGTCCGGCAGAGGATATTTTTATGCTTCGAGCTCCTTGTATATACTCGGTCCTGCCATGATTAATCAACCAGAAATCTACACAAGGTACACAGGGCCAGCATTTGAGGGGTGTTTACTGTACAGTACAGTATGTACGTGGGGTCTGACGCTATATTATGGTGCACATAGAGAGTTCGGGGTACTTAAGAGATTCTGCGGCTTGAGCTCTCCTATACGATGTGTTAGAAGCTTCATCGGGCGGGAGGCAATGTTAAATAACTTCTAAAAGCGCAGTATTTGAAACTATTAACTCGATCCCTTACAACTTATGCTGAGTTGCGTATTCAGAACTCGGTCAATCAGCCTGTTGAAATTCTGGCAGTGTTGCTACAATACAGTGATGGTGATCTGGCCAATGACACCGCATACCTTTCCTTCTTCAGCCGCTCTTACCCTCATTCGTAAGCTCAACTTTCTTTTTATAAAATCCCGAAAATGCCTCGCTAAAGCGAAGCTGAAGGATGTGTGACATAGTTCGGGTACTGTTGGCAATATTCTCTCTCATCAGTTCCTTTGACGGTTTCGAAAAGACTACCTCGATCTCTTCAAGAGTCATGTCCTTTGTTTCAGGCATGAAAAGGATCTGATAAAACCAGCCTACCACTGCAATGCCGCCGAAAAATCCCAGCGTCAATCCTGTTTTTGTCATCGCCTCCTGCATGGCGGTGAAATTGTAAGTGATAATAAACGAACCCAAGAACACCATCCCATCCGAAGTCGCCATGCCGTAACTACGGAGGTATGTCGGATACACCTCAGACGGAATGACCCAAGTCAAGCACGCGTATGGTCCATAGAAGGTCATATACAGGATCAACCCAGTTAGATAGAGTCCCTCCGTTGCCGCGACATTTTCGTCGATAGGAACAAGGTAGCTGCAGCCGCAGATGACGAGTCCGATGAAAAACCCCGGTAGCATAGTGATGGCCCAGAATCGACGGCCGCAGCGCTCCATCAGGAGGATTGCTGGGATGGTTCCGATAAGAAGGGCGCCGCCTCCTACCATCGACATGTAGGTGCTCTCAGCGTCGTCAAAACCGATTTGTTGCATCAGAATACTCATATAGTACATGATTCCGTTAATTCCGACGAACTGCCCTAGCAATATCATGATATTTGCATATACAAATGCGCGTCGACGTTGAGGGACACTTTTTTGAGCGGTCAGTGAAATTTATCTAGAACTCGCAGAACCTGCATCTTGGGTCTTACGTTATAAAATCCATCCAGACAAATCGAGCAGCGGAAGCTTTGGCTTTAAATTCTCGATCTTCATCGTCAACAGTCCGCTTCATCACGAAGAACTCCGCCTTCGATTCGAATGAAGCGATGCCTCGGATCCTCTTCCACACACGGTATGCCTCGAGGGTCCTACCCTTATACATCAGGAACCGTGGGCTTTCCGACAAGAATAGCATCCTGCGAAAAAAGTTAATAACAAATTCGCAATAGATTTACTGCGTAATACATACCCCACCAACATGAGAATCGAGAACACCATCGAGGAGCCGAGGATGTATCGCCAATTTCCCGGAACCTTGAGGAAGATAGCAGCAACCACAAAACCCAATACTTCTCCTAAGGCAATATTGAATTGGTACAGAGAAACCAAGTTACCACGAAGTCTTCGCTCCACGGTTTCCGCCACATATATAGGAACTGTACCCGTTTCGAGGCCAACACCAAGTCCCAAAATCACACGTCCCGAAATCATAATCGCGTAGTTGACAGCTCCAGCCTGCAACGCGGCGCCGACTGTGTACAGTATCGCTGCAAGAATAATCGTCTTACGCCGACCGAGATATTCGTTCGCTGCATGTAGAAAGCATGCACCCCCCACCGCACCTAGAGGCATGCTCGCATTGACAAGGCTCACCTCTCGCTTGTTCAAGCCAAGTTCTTTGGGCATGAACAAGTTGGCGCCGCTGATCAGGGATTGGTCCAGCCCGAACAGTAACCCGCCCATTGACGCGAAGACTACAATCAACCAGGTGAAGTGCTTTGGGTCCTCATAGGTGAAATCGAACATGCCAGCCTTCTGAAAGCCCGCCGCTACAATCTCGTTCTCCATCTGCTCAATGAAGGCCTGAACCTCCTCTCTAGTTACGTTATAGAGATAGGTGAAGTCGATATCCTCGACTTGGTTATCCACCTGACCTTCCTCACCTAGTTTCGACACTTTGGAAGTTTCATCTAAGGTAGATGCGTCTGTTTCAGGCACAAGGGACTGCTTGACGTCCGCCATGATGGATGGAATAAATGATGTTACTGTTGTGTCGAGTGCTTAATGTTTTGTAGGGTGAATGAAAGTCTTCCCAGGGGTGACTTACGACAGTCATTTGGGGATTAATGGATTGAGTGAGCGATTTATGAGCAGGACGGGGACCCTTATATATGGAATTGTTCTAACTCAAGGTGAAATGTAAATCCATACTGTGGATACATTTTATTTCCTAGGAATTCAGGTACGGCAGGGGTTGCAGAACTGTTATTCCAAACAGGCGATAACTCGGCGAGATCACCTGCATGAAACCCATCTACGTTCGGTTGATAGCTGCCAATAAGATATACACGGCGATGACTATGGGTATGTTCCTACCGAATACAGTCAATATACGGCGTGCTTTCGACAAGCCGAGTGGCGATGTCGGCCAAGGCACAAGCACTAATTACTAGCTGCTGACTGTCCCTGAGAATCACTGGTTGACGACGTCATGGAAAGTGGGGGAAGTGGAGGAAGTATAGCGAAGTGTGGAGAAGTGCGGAGGAATTTGGCGGGGTGTGGTGAAGAAAATGTTGGCTGATTATCTCCGTGCTTTGCCCTCAGTTACTACGTGTCAGCCATGCAAGTGGGGCTCTGCTGGAGTCACAACTAATGTTTAGCCTTGCGACAGTCCAGGCCTATCACTTTCTCAACTGCTCAGTACGAATTCTATCAAGAACCCAGACGTTTCTAGAAAGATCATATTCGCCGAAATTACTCCCAAAAAGCATAAAATCCAGGGCATGCGACGACCAGGCTGTCTGCAACGCCACGTCAAGTACAAAAGGAAGAGGCGGACTTGTTCCACGTGCCGAAACGCCGAATACCCTGCCATCTGCGAGTAGGGTACAAAATGTCTTCGTTTTCGCCAAACCGATATTTAACCTCCCTACGACAGCAGACACACATTACTTCTTCTCTCGTAAACGTGGACCGGGAACTACCACTGCTGCCGGGAAACAACCGGAACCTTGCTGAGCAATCAGTGCAGGACGACAATGGTGACCTCCTAACACGAGATTCGGAAGCGGATGTCACTATAGCGGCAGGTCGAGATGAATCCCTCGTGACAATTTGCCAACGGACAATAATACAACTACTGGAGTGCAATCCTCAGCCGAACGCCGCTATTCCCACTTTCTCACTCACAACAACCTGTCATGGATGAGAAATCACATGGCTCCCCCCTAATCCCTTTCATCACGCTACAACTGGTGGCGGTGTTTGGCATTATAGGTCAGGTTTGACGTGCCCACTACTGTGACATTAAGTGAAATACACCAGCTCCACAAAATTGGGGGAGGTTTCCTAGCAATTCAAGTACGAAAACTGTCGTAGCTGAAAACAAGCCTTTTCGCCGAGTTCTCGCTTGCTTTGGTTGAACAAATATGCGGAGATTGACTGGACGCGACTAGATCCGGGGGCCCGGATCAAATATTGCTATTACACGGCGTACGCTATTGCATTCGATGACTAGTGGTGACTTCTAGTGTCCTGTTAATCACCGGCTGACGTCATGGGTACCGCTATTGGCTATAATACTCTGTGGAAATGCACAAACCATGTGGGGTTACAATAAAGTCCAGTCAACCTGCCCCATCATTATTCTCTCCACTAATGTCTCGAAAGCCGACTTTATAAGATGGCTTATTCGCCGAAATTGATCTCAAAATAGCCAGCCTCTCCAATTTTGAAACTCCACAATCATGCGGCGACCAGGCTGTCTGCAATGTCAAGAACGTCATGTCAAGTGTGACAGAGAGAAGCCGAGATGCTCCAGCTGTCGAAATGCTAAATACCCCACAATTTGCGAGTATGGTTCGAAGCGTCTCCGATTTCGCCAAAGCCGATATTCTACCACTGTAGCAGTGGCACGAACCACTGCTCCTATTGTGAATGAGAGCCAAGAACAACCAATGCCCTCGGCAGAGTTTCAGGACGCTATCGAACCATCAGTGCGGGACGACGATGACGCTCCACCCCGAGGGCCCGATGGAGAGGCGGGCATACAGATACTCCGAAATACTTCCCCCAGGGGCTTGTTGGCGGACAATAACCCAATTGCATGGCAACCTCTAGCCGATTGCCACCATCCCCACTCTTCCCCGCACAGCTCGAGTCATGGGTCGGAGTATCCGCTGTCTCCTACCAGTTCTTTTTCATCACGCTTCGATAATACTACGGCGCGATCCGGACAAAACGGCACTGTTTTGCGAGGTCCTCTCCTCGAGTCTCGCGTGACCGCTTTAAGTTCCGGTTGTGAACTAGAGGGAGAAGAGGCGGGTTTCTGGGCTGAGTCAAATACAAACATGAGATGGAAAAGCCTGCCTAATGCTGGCACGTTGCAAACATCGCAAGGTCCTGCAAGGATCTTATCCGAGGATCTTGAGTGCAAGGTATTTGGCTTTTATATTACAAATGCTGGAAGTTGGGTACGTATGTTGTCTTCATAGGCTCTTAGCATCTAGCTTAGTCATTCTACTGAATCATCCATTGGATTGAAGTCACTACTCTAAAAATGGCTCTTTGCTAATAGCTACCAGCTAGACATTGGGTCCCCGGACCGTTACTTTCATTCTCACATTCCTCAACTCGCACTCACTGAGCCGCTTGTTCTCTCCGCATGTCTAGCTTGTGCGTCACACATCATGTTCCTGCTAGGGGAGGTTGAAAAGTCCGTTGATGAATACTATAACAGCAGGATGTTGGAGTTATTAATCCCACTCCTCTCATCTGAAGAACAGGCCACATCCTCCAATCAGGCACTTCTAGCCACGACCGTTATTCTGCGCATGTCGGAACAATTTCTTGAAGTCGGCAGTGACGCGCAACGGCACCTAAATGGCGCCGCTTCATTATTTATGGATGGAATTACAGACTGGTCTCCAATCGAGTCTAATCTCGCTACTGCATGCTTCTGGACCCATCTGCGAGAAACTATACGTATATGTTTCCTCCGTGAGCAACCCTGCCAGTTTGAAATGAGCTACCTGAGTCTAGCAGATGATGATTTAAATGTCCCAGTTTCGTCGGACGAGGCATGGACAAATCGGATGACGTATTTATTACTCCGCGTGTGCTCTGTCTGCTGGGGCACTTCTACTAGTGTTATTAGAGAAGATTCCGCGGCAACTATGGACTTGAAACGTCTAAGGTGCTTAATCGACTGTTGGAAAGAGCATCTACCTCTCTCGTTCAGACCATGGGGTGTTCATAAAGATGGCAACGGCCCATTTCCCGTCATCAGATACTTCGCATCCTGGCATGGTGAGCCAACAATCTGCTCCATCTAGTTGGCATTTCTTTCGCTAATGGGCCTATAGTTGTAGCATGGCAATTTTACTACACGGCGAGGGTTATGTTAGCAGTGTACTGTGCAGAGGACGAAGAAAGAACGAATCTACATTGTGCAAGTACTTACATAGAGGTAAGACTTAATAGACTAAACGTCTTCTGATTTCGCATGCTGTCGGCTAATCTCTAACCTCTCATTGGAAAGGCAGCAGTCATCTCTCCGACACGGTGGCTCTGCGGGTTGTGCATGTCTTCCACTGATAATATTGGGATTAATCTCAACGGAAGCCATCTCATGGCTTGGTGTGGGCAATTCTTCTCAGGTCGAGATGAACGGAAGTTCCTGCTCGATTTCCTTAGCGAGTTCGGCCACAGAACTAAGTGGCCTAACCAAACTAGCTGCGAGAGGTTGATGGAGCTATGGGATGCATCGAATAGATCTTGGACTGAGTGCTGATATATTAGAGGAAGATGGAATAATAACTGTGAAATAAAAAGTAGCCAATGTCAGGTAATATGTCTTATCTACAATATCTACAATCTGCCATTCTTCACAAGAAGAACAACGCTGCCACTTCCTGGCTTACTGACCACCACAGCTCCGCCCTTCTGCTCTTCTGTCAGCGACATCTTGCTGTAATATTCAGTCTCCCAAGCTTGTTTCACTGCATTTACCTTGTCTGCTGGTAAAAGATGCACACTACACCCACCCCACCCAGCGCCCGTCAGTCTGCTCCCATAACTCCCCGCCTTCTTAGCAATTGTGCACAACTCGTCGAGCTCAGGGCAGCTGCATTCGTACAGGTCTCTACAGCTATCCTGCGTCTCGTTCATGAGATTTCCGAGGCGGTGATTATAGCTCTCTGTGGAGCCGCTGGAACCTTCGCTAAGATATATTGAAGAGTTTTCGAGCAAGTGGATGAATTTTGATACACGCAAGGCTTCGGAGAAAACATGCAGAGCACGCTGCCGCAACTTGAAAACCTCGGCGCGAACGGGGAAGGTGGATTCGTATCGTTGTTCTAGATCAGGGGCAGTGGTTCCGACGACCTTTGCAATCTCATCGCGCGTATAACCCTCGTCTTTGGTGAACGTGGATTTTGCGACTTCGACAAGTTCTTGCAACTGCTCGTTAATGGGTAGAGAAGAATTACGCTTCTTAAAATATGCCTCATGGAAGCCGCACAGGCTGATCCCCAGCGGTCCGGAGTCGGCCGGGAGAGGCTCTTTTGTCTCATTCAGAAGAGCGTGAAGATAAGCCGCAGCGAGGGAGCATTCGACAACACGCAGATTGTAGCAGACAGGCCCAGTGACATGCTTCTCAGATGCCACGAATGATTGTGCGATGAGGAAGGTGAGCTTAGGATTTGTACTTGGAAATTGCACCGGGCGAGCTGAGAGTGTTGACACGAAGGAGACGTAGAGCGCGCTGCCGCGAAGGGAGAGCACGGAGGCAGATTGGTCCATGCCGCCGGAGTTGACACCCACGGATCGCTCAGCCACTATGGCTATCTCAGTCAACTCCACCTTACTGACATTCTCGATGCCGTTGGCGAACATTACCGCCAAAGCGCTTGTGGCCAATAGTGTGGGACACCACACCACACTACTGACATGCCTGCTTATGGCGATATTAGCATAGAAATGAGTGCGGGACGAGGTGGCCTCTCACATGACTAATCATACCGGACTCCGTGGCTCAAAATACGGCGTGATACCGGGTGAAGTCTGTCTATTTGACTCCTATGAGTATAGTAGACCAGGAATCGGACTTATGGGATTAAACATTAGCGACGAAAGATTGAAGGCGACAAAGGACCGAAAGCGCCGAGGGATTTCGGCCGGCAGTGAAACGTTTGTTTAAAGTTAAGGGACCTACGCGACCAATTTAATATGCTGGCAATGTCGCATCCCTACTTTCTTGCCGACTGCATCCAGAAAGAAAAAAAAAACATGCGACTCAGTGATTACCGGCATCATCGGATGGTAACCGTCTCTCTATTTTTCCAAAAGCGTACGCCATTCAATTTTATCCGTCGTTAGCCAATGTCAACTCTCACGGATATATATGACAACTAGACGCGCGCTTTGGCCAAGTTGAATCTGCAATTTGAGAACCTATTCTAATGAGTTATTAGTGTAGGTACCTGCATGTCTATCCACCTGCCAAATAAATATCCCTACCTTCCTAAGTTTGCAAATGGGTCCTCACCCTCATACACACTAAAAGTCTACCCCACCTTTTAAAAGTAGGAACGTGGGCACGGTCCGTCCTGCCGCAGCATTTGTGATCCAGACCCAATCGAAACCAATTGCCTAGCTGTCACTCTCCCGTTGAATTCGAGCTAATACTAATTTACTCGCATTCCAAGACCCTACGTTCCATGGCTATACGCTAGGCAGCGGTTACGTTCCTCGACTGTTACATTTTCATATAATGGATAGCGAGTGAGAGTTAGCAGCACACCCTATATACCATGCTTCACTTGAGATTAAGACGATATTTTAATAGATTACAACTCGACGCTATCTCTAACGAGCTAGTTTGTAAAGATGTAGTTAATTTTGACCCGAGTTAGTGTTGCGGACGGCTGTCAAATGCGTATACTAACGAGAAAAATCACTTGGAAAGGCTATATTTTAGCCATATACTTTGTTATTCTAGGACCCTGCTTAACAAATTATAAGTATTCCGGACAACGTTCTGAGTGAGTTGCCTTCACACACCAGAATGTACAATTGTTAACGGACCCCTGGGCGTAACCCATGTTATTCATCTTCTTCATCCGTCTTTCCTCATTCACAACTTGAGTTTCAAGTTCTATCTAGTCACCTTAAAATCATAAAACAACAAGGTTACTTCTAATATCAATTGAAACGCCTTGAAGCTTCATATGCCACTGTCACATACAACCTCAAGAATGCTACTATGAGTGCATGCTACTATGGGACCCTGTTTTACTTCTATAGAGATATGCGAAAGCACATATAACATGGTTTAGATTTTCTAACGCTTTTACTTTTCTCTGAAGCAACACCTTTCACTGCTCCTTACTGTACAAGATAACTTCTGTTTTATCCTTACCTTCACAATGCTCAGCTGCATTCCTATCGCCACTGCCCTTCTCGCAGTTGGCCCTGCCATGGCCCATATGCAAATAAGCCGGCCATTTCCTCTTCGCAGTCAATTTGACCCGGCCAATGACTATACCAACATTGACTACTCCATGACCAATCCCCTTCTTGCAGATGGTGCGTTTTTCACACCGTTTTTAATGTGGCAATTTGGCTAACACTATCTAGGTTCAAACTTCCCTTGCAAAGGTTACCATACCGACGCCTTCCGCGCAACTGCAACCTACACCGCTGGGAGCACCTATGACATCTCCCTTACCGGATCCGCTACCCATAGTGGAGGATCATGCCAGCTATCCCTTAGCTATGACCATGGTGCCACCTTTAAGGTCATCAAGTCAATTCTCGGTGGTTGCCCTTTAACTTCGAAGTACGACTTCGTCGTCCCGGCCGAAGCACCTAACGGCCCAGCCCTTTTGGCGTGGACATGGTTTAATCTCAGCGGAAACCGTGAGATGTACATGAACTGCGTGGATGTGGAAGTCATTAATGGCGCAGGAGATGCTGCGAAGTTTAATTCTCGGCCTAACATCTTTGTGTCAAATGTCAACAATGGCTGCGCAACAGTGGAGGGCAAGCACACGGTGTTTGCCAATCCGGGCGATGCAGTTATCTATGGAAGTGGAGTAACCAGCACCAGCCCTGTCTTCCCAAAGTGTTAAATGGCGGAAGTAGGATTATTGACGAGGTTGAGTGGTTTTGCACATTTTTTTAATATCAGATAGGTAGTTAGCTCGTGGGGTGGTATTAGTATAATACGCCCTAACAATGTATTCATTCATTTCTCCAACAAGGTCCTCGAGAGGTGCATTCCCATCCACCCTTCTTCATACAAGCTCATCCAACCACCCGAGTACCCGCGTCAATACCTCGTCCCGGTCCCGATCCCTAAGCAACTCATGCCAGCCCCCCTTCACCTCCACTAGCGTCTTATCCACCGCCCCCG
>JPJZ01000504.1:0-15129 GCA_000750815.1 Pseudogymnoascus sp. VKM F-4516 (FW-969)
GATTACCCCCTGTACGCGCCAATGCAGCACGGCGGCGGAGGGTACGGAGTTGGAGGGATGGGGGCGATGGGAGGGGTGGGAGTGCAGATGGGGCTTGATAGGCCGTTTAAGTGTGATTTGTGTCCGCAGAGCTTTAATCGGAATCATGATCTTAAGAGGCATAAGAGGATTCATTTGGCGGTTAAGCCGTATCCGTGTGGGGAGTGTGAGAAGAGTTTCTCGAGGAAGGATGCTTTGAAGGTGTGTTTCTTCTTTTCTTTCTATTTCTACTTTTCTTCCTATCCCAACCTCGGTTTTTTACGGGGGAAGGTTTAGGGAAGGAGACACTGTGTGGGGATAGTTGCTAATACGAAATGCAGAGACACGTCCTAGTAAAAGGCTGCGGCAAGCCCTCTCGCCCTTCAACACACAATAATAACAACTCGCACGCCACGTCCTCACCCGTCCCTGCTCCACGCGCCCGCCACTACCAAGATATCAAGACCGAAGGGCCCCTTAGCGATGACGCCGAGAGCCCTGGAGGCGGGAGGGGGGATGAATGAGCGATTGAGGGATTGTGAGATTTAATCGTGAGCGATTGTGTGGAGTTTGTTCGATTCGATTCGATAGGGGGGCTGTTTGAGTGGATGGCTGGATGGGATGGGAGTAATAGGGAGGATGTGGATGTAGGAGAGATGGGATGATGGCGTTGGTGTTTGGTTTATACCCTCAATGCGATGGTCTACGGAATATTGCGCGTGTCTATATTACTACCCGGTTTACTCGATTCGATTCGATCAAATTCAACAATTCACCAAAATTCAACATTCACCCCCGCTCCCACGCCACAAACACGCCCGCGCACCCCCACAATCCCTACTCCGTGCTCCACTCCACCCCGCCCGTCCATCGACTCCACTCAACACGTCAATATGAGTGTGTATATGGGCGCATCGCCATACGCATCTCCGTCGGTTCGCCGTGTCGCAAGCCAAGCAGCCCGCACACCCCAACCGCGCTTCTCGACGCGATTCTCACCGATGGGATCTGGAGGGGTAGCGCCTCCGAGAGAGGGGGTGTGCGAGTGGATGGTGGTGTGAGCTGGGGGTGCTTGGGTGTCCTTCTTAACTTTTTGCGTGGGAGGAGAGGTAGATGTGTGTGGGTTGTTCGGTGATTGGAATGGCCGGCGTGCTGGATGGATTGATGGGATAGGAGAGATGGGTTTGGGCTTTTTATTATGCTTTTTTTAACTGTGTTGGTTATACCATTGTGTGCGCGGCGATAGGGGGGTTCATATGTACAGGTGGATTTTATAGGGGTTTATATGGGGTAGGACATTGGGGGGTTTTATAGGGATTGGGGGAATACGGTAGTTGGGGTAGGGGTTTATAGGATGGATATATACTTAATTCTCTCACACGTACTATTATCGGCCTTTGCTCTCAATACTGTGCTTTCCCTCAGTATAATTATAAAACCAGCACAGTCCGGGTTGCTTTATTATCTTCGCGCATGCCTTGTCACGGGGTTCTTCTATTGTTACTCGTTTTATTTCTAGACGAGTAACATGTCGCAACTGGAGCTCAGATTGGTTAACGCTTCTGTAAGAAGATCAGAGAATATAGTAGTCGGGGTAGGGGTTTATAGGATGGATATATACTTAATTCTCTCACATATACTATCATCAGCTTCGCTCTCAGTACTATACTTACCCTTTAGTAAAATTATAAAACCGGTACAGTCTAGGTTGCTTTATTATCTTCGCGCAAACCCACCTGCCTTGTCACGAGGTTCTTCTATTGTCTAATTTTGTTCTTAAACGAGTAACATGTCGCAACTGCAGCTGGGATTGGTCGACGCCAAGAAGAGCAGGGCTGAGGATATGCAACATGAGGAATCCCTGGAATAGGCTGCACTCGATGTTCGCGATCACCAACTCGGCGGTAAAAACGACGACAACCATACACCACCCAAGGTCACTCTTTGATATTCTACTATTCAGCATAATCTATCATGGTGGTCTAGAGACCACAGTCTACCAACGTTAACGATGGATCCGTTAACTGCCTTATCTCTAGCCGGCACGGTCGTCCAATTCGTTGATTTCGGATGCAAACTCCTCTCAGAAGGCCGACAACTTTACAAGTCTACATCCGGGAAGCTGCAATCCAATGAAGAGATTGAAATTATCACGCTAGATCTCCAAATCCTCGTAAAGAAGCTTCAAGTGTCGCCCTTACCTTCGGTTCCGGGCGCCTTGACCAAACAGCAGGCTGAGGAGACGAGATCTCTGCAGTTGATATGTGACCAAGCCTCCAGTATCGCTGAGGAGATGATCAGGGAGCTAGAAAAAGTCGCGCTGCCCAGTAATGCGCCACGGAAAACGGCGAAAACTTTCAAACAGCTCCTCAAGGCTCGGTTGAGTAGTCACAAAATCGCTGATATGGTAGCGAGGCTTACAGAGCTGAGGAAGGCTATTGATACTAATCTTTTATTCTCTGCAAAGTAAGATAGCCCTGATATAACATTCCTATGAAATTGTCGGATCTAAATATGTGCCAGGGAAAACATCGATTTACAAGCTGTTCGACTTGCTGCCCGTTTTGATCAGATGGACGTGCAAACACAGCGCATTCTAACTTCGCTGTTGGAAAACCAGAATGCGGTCAATCAGCAAGTCATTACTGCTGTTGCTCAAATGATGAGCCGTCTCGAAGTAGCAAATGATAAGGCACATCAGCAAACTCAAAGTATCCTTAGTGAACGGTATAACATGGAACATATGGTAGATATTACCACCAACATTTCAATGCTAGCTGTTTCGTCAGAAGAGGAGACGAACCTACGAAAAGATATCCAGGCTACCATCATAGAAAGCCTACAATACCCAACCATGACAAGCCGCTACGAGGACATCGGGGAAGCCTTCCCCCAGACTCTAGAATGGGCCTTCCAAGACCAGACAGATGAGAACCTACCTCGCGCCAACCTCGCGACGTGGTTGAAAACCGGCAAAGGCCAATACTGGGTTAGTGGGAAGCCAGGCTCCGGAAAATCAACGCTCATGAAGCATCTCTTCGACGATCGAAGGACCTGGCAATATCTCCAGGATTGGGCAAAGACAATAGATCCCATCGATGCGCCCCTCCATATAGCCACGTTTTTCTTCTGGAACAGTGGGACGCCAGAGCAGAAATCGCAAGCTGGACTCTTGCGTGCCCTGATTTATCAAATTCTCAAGCAGACCCCTGATCTAGTTCCGATTGTCTTCCCGGCCTTCTGGGCGGATGTGTACTCGAAATACCTGGATCGGCAGGAACGGGAGTCGAAGGCGTTGGTGGCTTCGAAAAGATGGCAGCTGCGAGAACTCAAGATGGCGATGAAATTACTGGTTGGGCAAACTCAGGTGCCTATCAAGCTGTTCTTCCTCATCGATGGGTTGGATGAATTCGAGGAAGACCACGAGGATTTGGTGATTATATTCCGAGATATAACGCACTTGAGTAAAGGGCGCTCGAAGATCTGTCTCTCAAGTCGACCGTGGGTTATCTTCGAAGATAGTTTTCGAGCCTGCGCAGGCTTGAAGATGCAGAACCTGACGTACAAAGACATTGAGATATACGTCAACGAACGACTATATGAAAACCCAGCATTCCAGCGACTTGCGGAAGAGGAACCTGAAGAAATGTCAGAGCTTATTCGGGAACTCGTGCAGAAAGCCGATGGGGTGTTCCTATGGGTTCGCATTGTGGTTAAATCTCTGCTGAGCGGCATACGGAATCTAGACGAGATGTCAGATCTTTGGCGGCGATTACGGCTTCTCCCAAAGGAACTAGAGCCGCTGTACGAACATCTGATGGGTCGTATTGAACCGATATACATGGAGTGGGCGTCGAAAGTGTTTCGTATAGTCCAGACATCTCGCGGCATTGACGAGAAAACAGGCACGCAGAGGAAAATCCAGCTGCACGATCGGCTTACCCTGATTGTGTTATACCTAGCAATTAACGACAATTGCAGTCTCGAAGACATCCGCAAGATGAAGCCAGAGTCTATCGATTCGAAATGTCGCACTTGTGCTGTCCAGTTAACGGCGCGGTGTGCGGGATTCCTCGAGATATCGACGTCTGAGGATCAGGAGACGGCCGCTCCTACTTCCTGTGTGGTATTTTTGCACAGAACAGCTCGAGACTTCCTGGAAGACAAAACGCGTTGGAAGAAGCTTCTCGCTGTGACGCTGGGTACTTCTTTTGGCCCTGCGTATGCCCTGGTGAAAGGATTGAGTCTTTCTGTGGTACTTGAGTGGAGTTTATATGGCGAGGGACATAGCTACCGGGTTACGAAAGAGATGTGCACGATCGCAATAGACGCGCTGAGATTCGCCTATCAACTCAGCGCCCAGGATTCCGCATGGGACCAACTGTTGGAGATCTTCGAGGAAATGGGCAAAGCAGTTAGTTGGAACGAAGTGGGCAGACAAGAATGGACATACGTTCTGTTACCTAGGAGCACACCGCAAACGCCAATTCTAACTTTCCTCGATCTTGCCGCACTATTTGGCGTAAGCCAGTATGTTCTACGACAGCTGCCGGGTTTGGCAATATACAAGCTCAGCGCTTTGTTGCGCCTTCTTCTCTCGTTCGAACCGTACCCGATTGTGCCTGCCCGTTCGGAAGATATAGTATCGGCATTATTATCCTATGGCGCAGTGCTCGAGGAGGACATGCAGAATCATGAGCTAGTACGTAAATTGAAGAAGCAGGGCCTAACAAAGAAGCGTAAAGATGTCCACTGCGAGGACTTGTTCCAACAAAGTGGTACTGTCGACGAAAGCGACAGCGACAGCGAAGATGAAAGCGACGGCGATAAAGGAGTGACTAAAGGCCAATTCCAGGATATAGACAAACAGCCCCGGATTAAAAGGAGAAAACCAGATAAAGAAGGGTATACGTTGAGTGCCTCTCGACAGCTTCGACGCATGTCTATGCAGTAGGCCGTTGTAAGAGTGGGCCAATTGCTCGATACTAGTGTGCCGGTGTGCTGGATTGATATGATGGGACAAGTGGGGTGGGTTTTATTATGCTTTTACTATGTTTATACCATTCTGTCCACGTTGATTGGGGGGGTTACAGGGAGGGGGGGGATCATATTGGAGATTCATAAGGGGCATGGATGGAACGGCGGATTTTCGCGAGGGTTTATACGGGGTGTTTGGAGTGTAAGGGGCGTTTGTAGGACTTAAAGGTGCATGGATTGGTGGATATATATATATATACATACTTGATCTCTCACATATAATACCTACGAAGTATATACTCGAATAGTGCACACACGGAGTTAGCGATGACAGGGGGCGGGGGGGTGTTTGTCATCGCGCCGCCCCTTCTCGGGAAGTTCCGAACACCTTCTCGCTCTCGGTGCAAACGAAAACTTCCGCGTCCGAATAGGCAACTTTCGGTGGATATCTGTGACTCAGCTCTTTAAAGTATTTCGATATACTAATTTATATATAAAGGTACTTTCCCCTATCATTACGCTAGCGCTAGACATGGGTGCCACGGTGCCAATTAAGCATTGCGTGCTGCCTCAGAAGCCTTCACCGGAGGGCGGCGAGCTAAAAGAGGCATAATCCTATTTACCCTTAAACGCTGTATCATCTACAGTAAGTGGCTCCACGTTAGATAATCCTGCTCGCACATCCTCTATTGGACACCCGCGAGAGTGGAGTGTTCTCACGTAAGACATGTGAGAACGACATGGATCTGCTCTATTACGACGACCTCCAACGCTTTGCCGTCGGCGGTAATATTTTAAGTTTTCCGGGCAGGCCCAAAGTCCGGACCCAACTCCGACCCAACGTCGTCGTGTTTATGGCATGCTACTTAAGTCCGAGGGCGGATCCTGCCAGATCAGTTAGTTCGCGCGGCCTTAATGACGCCAAGCTGTCTCATCGGTGCTTAATGGTGCGGCGGGTTTAGACTCACAGCGCCTCGCTGTGTTTGCTGACTACGTCAGCCGCCCTTATCCCGCCGAAGCGGCGGACATCTTCATTATCCATAATAATCTCACCATAACACCCCATAACACCAACCATAGTTCGACATTCCGCATATGTAAGCTGACGCGGAGCCGGTAGATAAAGTACATCCGAAGTTTGCTAATCGATACTATTGAATAATCTTACATACATCTTACCTCTGATCGTATTCTTATTCGTCTCTAACTTATATAGACTCCGTGATATGTTTTTGGCTGTAGATTATATACTCGCTCCTCCTGCCATAGCATCGCAAGAAAATACTTGCACCGTGTATTGTCCTTAATAACAGTTTGAAGATTGAGCACATCTTCTCCCCTACGCAATGGCTGCTCACACGGACCGCATTGATGATGACCAGAGGGCAGAGGGATTGGCGTCGGACGCTAATACGATAGTGTCCAAGACCGACCACGACGCCGAGAAAGGCGACATCGATGCTGATATTACGGATATCGACGCTGAGAAGACCGACGTCGAGGGCGACAATAGTTCAGGAAATGCAGTGCCAGTTTTACCAGAGGACACCCTAGCCCCTTCCGACTACCCTGAGGGGCTCCAATTTTTCTTCATCCTCCTTGCTCTCGTTTTCTCGATTTTCATGGTCGCGCTAGATTTGGTATGTATTTGCCTACCTATATTCTTTTCTTCTGCTACTAGAGTGCAAGTGTTGATTTTAAATCCTGCAGACCATCGTAGCAACAGCCATCCCAAAGATCACGGATCAGTTCAAAAGCGTTTCCGATATTGGATGGTACGGATCGGCCTTCTTCCTCACTGTGGCTTCGTTCACATCGCCCTGGGGGAAGCTCTTTAAATATTTCACCCTGAAGTGGACCTACCTGGTAGCAATCTTCATCTTTGAATTGGGCAGTCTCATCTGTGGTACGTGTTAAGCGCATCCAGGGGTTGACGCATCCAGTGACTAACCATTCCATTTAGCCCTTGCTCCAAACAGTACCGCCTTGATTGTTGGACGTGCCATCGCTGGTCTAGGTGCTGCCGGTGTTGCATCCGGCGCATTTATTTTAGTCGCCTTCCTCGCTCCTCCAGAGAAGCGACCAGCATACCTCGGTATCATCGGCGCATCCTACGGTATCTCCGCTGTCATCGGCCCCCTACTTGGCGGCGTGTTCACTGAGCGTCTTTCCTGGAGATGGTGCTTCTACATGTAAGATTATTCTCAGCCCACGACAGAAATTACAAAGCTAACCTCACGTAGTAACCTCCCCGTTGGTGGCGTGGCCGCTGCTATTCTCGTCGTCTTCTTCAAACTACCACCTCATGTCAAGCCCGCCGAGGCGACCTTCAGAGAGAAGATGCTCCAGCTGGATCCCATTGGTATCGTTCTCATCCTCTGCGCCGTCATCTGCTACGTGCTCGCACTGCAATGGGGAGGTGTCACTCTCGCATGGAGCAACTCCAAGATCATCGGCCTTTTCATCGGATTCGCCTTGCTTCTCATCGCATTTGCCGTTAACGAATGGTGGCTCGGTGAGCGCGCCATGCTTCCCCCGCGTCTCGCCAAGAACCGATACATCTGGCAGGGCATGGCATATTCATTCACCATCGCTGGCACCTATTTCCTCGTTCTCTACTACCTTCCCATCTACTTCCAGGTCATCGACAACGTCTCCCCTATCCAAAGTGGAGTACGTAACTTGCCCCTTATTCTCGCCATCACTCTTGCAACTATCGCCTCGGGAGTAGGCATCACTGTCACCGGCCGCCCTATGCCATTCATGGTCGTTGCTGGAGTGCTGACTACCATCGGAGTCGGACTGCTCTTCACCCTTGATATCGGTACTGGATCCTCAAAGTGGATCGGATACCAAGTCCTCGCCGGTCTCGGCCTCGGTTTAGGCTTCCAAGTGCCAGTCTCTGCTGCTCAAGCTACCTTGCCTCAGATCGACATCCCTTCTGGATCGGCCATGATTATCTGTAAGTACCCTCAAAGCGCTGACTCTGTATTTTATGCATATACTAATACCAACCACAGTCATCCAAACCATCGGCGGCGCCTTCCTAGTCTCAGCCGGCCAGAGCGCTTTCCAGACCAAACTAACACACTATGTTGTCGAAGCTAACGAAGGCATCAGCCCGATCAAGGTCATTGAAACAGGCGCGACTGATATTCGCCATGTTTTTACCGCTGAACAGATACCGGTCATTCTTCGGGCGTACGTGAAGGGTATTCAGACCGCCTTCATTGTGGCGATTGCGTTGGCTGCTGCGTGTACTCTTATTGCGTTTGCGGCGAAGTGGCAGAAGTTGCAGGCTGCGGCGGAGGATGGAAAGGCTCCTAAGTCAGAGTCGAATGTGGAGGCGAAGTCGGAGGTATAGATACCATAATAGCTTTAATACTTTAATTTTTTATTTGTTGAAATAGACTTTTATATTCTGCCATTAACTTGATCCCTTGCGGTATCCTGTCTATCTGTTCTTCGGTCAAATATGGATACACCAATTCAGTACAATTTCCTGTTGTTCATTCGCTTGCAACGGAAATCGTCGCCGTCATGGCCAAATAAATATATACAAAGCTTGGTGGCATAATACCGCAACTGGCGCTTTCATGGCGTAAGGATCGATAATTGTTGAAGATTGATAGCTGCCTCGCGCACGTCATGGGCAAGTCTCCACCTGAAATTACGCTAACTATCCACGCTAACTTAAAATACGTGATTTCCTATCACTTGTGATGGGAAACCACGTATTTCTGGTTAGCGTGAAAGGAGGCAACTGATTTCTGGTTACTCCACTTTTGTCACCTCAACCTTCATTAAGCATCTCCAAAACTCGCATCTAAGATGCTAGATGATAATGACGAAGGAGCAAAGGGCGTATAGTTGATACAATTAAAACAAGCCAAAACTATGCTACTATATAGCTTTGTGCTGAATACCCCGCCCACCCTCCATAATCGCTATATTCATGTCCACCTCTGATATCCACTGTCGAAGCCGAGAGAGTGAGATCCTAAGAACAATCCACCTTTTGAAACGCCGTTTGAACCCTTCTCTTGGTTTGCCTATGTGTAGGTCATTGGCGTTGAAGATAACTGCTTGTCTATTTCCAATGAAGGATACAACAATCTAAAAAAGATATGTTGAAGTCCTCTATTGCATCTCGCAGTCACGTTCGACTCTGAGCCGCTCCCTCCGCATGCGGACGAGCTGGAGATAGCCGAGTATGATAGACCCAACAGCTAGAACGGCTGATAGGATGCCGAAGATGAGTGTCTGGGCGAAGGAAGGGTCGGTCGAGGCTGAGGTGTGGAAAAAAGGCGTGATATCAGTGCTGGTGGCATTGAGCGTTGGGAGAAGTGGCGTGGGAGAGGAGGTGGAAGAGGACATGGCTGGCGAGATGCTGGTGGTCATGGAAGGGAGTGCTGGAATGCGCATATGGTTTCGGGAGACAATAATATTGAGTGTTTTTGATGTTTGCTTTGATCGTATTGATTTTAACTGAAATTACATTGCATGTAGACGACCTACAACGAGACACTGGCGCTCCGAGCCCTTCTTATAACTCACTCCATCCTGGCGTGGCAGGAGAGGGATTTCACACTTCGCGGCAGTGCCTACAAGGGCCACATTAGATTTACGCAACTCAAAATCTATACACTCGAAAACACTGATCGGATGCACCGCTCTTCAATCCCCGTTGTGGTTGGTCCACTGCGCCATGCCAGAAAGCAAAGGACGTGAGGCCGTGAGGCCTCCGTTTTAATTGGTCCCTACTGGGAGAAGTGTACCCAAACGCTGACGCTGTTAGGCGTTCACTCTTTGACCCCGGCCTCACCAAGACCTGACAATTCAAAAACCGGTAGGGAACTGCGACCGAGTGCGCGATAAGTGTCCGTGCTTATCCCTGGAATAGTGCGCGGAGCATTTGGGACGGTGTGTGTTATTATTAGTCTTATTGGGGTAGTAGGAATCGCACTTAAGTGCGATAGCTCCTGCGACGGGTCGTGCAAGTTAGTGTCATGTGTGATAAAATATGCAGCCGAGAATCTACGAGGAGCACTGCGATCACTGCGACAGGAGTGCACGACCGCCACCATAGGTGTGCACAGGCAAGGAGGGGAAGTCCTAGTAGAGCGTGAATATCCTTACATTCCAGCGATCACACTCAATGCGCTGATTTAGGAGGAAGGTTTATTCCAATTCCATTGCGACAAGTGCGCAATGATATCATTGGAGGGAAGACCTAGTAGAGCCTGTCATATTAGTCGTCGCACTTTATTGCGACAGGCAGTGCCATGCTCAGTGGCGTAACGGAGCGCATCCGGATTCACTCCATTACGCCACAAATCTACAACGAGGTAGGCGGCCATTTTGGACAGAATATGAAGCGTGATGGCTAGGATTAGCCTTCTATCCTGGCTATCGCACTTCAGTGCGGCGAGTTAAAAGGAGGATAGATTAGATTGCGACCAAGTGCGCTCGCTCCTCATTCGCTGGGAGATGAAAACCCCGGCCTTCCACCAGGCCATTGGAGGTATTTGGAGGCGGCTGAGCTGCAACGAGGCAACCAACCGGGTGCCGCCAACACCACAAAGCTCTATGCAGGGGTGTCTGGCAGCGCAGCGCCCTTCATAATCAACAACGACTCCGGAACAGCCTTTTACTGTTTTTCCGAGCCCTTGATTGTGGTAGATTCACAGCGTGAATGCAAACATCGTTCATCATCTACAGCCAAATGATAGAGACCTACCAGGACCATCTCGATGGCATCATTAAATCATCCCTCGTCAGGAAGTCAAGCATCTACTACTATAGCACAGTCAGATTATCTCGAAGCATATGAGTTGCTTTTGGCTTCCTCCTCTGAGAGATGGAGGAGAAGTACGATGCCAACGGAAAGCCCCACCGCACATCCTGCGATAGAACTTGGGCCTCAAAGACAAAAACGCCGATTAGAATATGTCAAGTGTGACTTCTGCCGGAGGTCCAAGAAGAAGGTCGGTGTTTTGCAGTATTATATGCTCCACCCAAGACGCAACTGACAGCTCAATACACTTAGTGCGAACCCTCTGAGCGCCAATGGCCAGACGAAAAATGTCAAAGGTGTAACGAAAAGGGATTTAGCTGCTCAGCACCGACAAAGAAGAATAAAGGCGTCTTTGATGCGATTAATGTCAACTCATTGGTAGATCGTAGCGAGCAAGATAATCTTCGTACGTCCTCCTTTGCTTAACAACTCGGACTTTGATATTAGGTTAATATAAGTTAGATGAACAGAGAGCCTACTGCGCTCTTGCAGAGAAATGCATAAAGCAAATGTGCACCGGCTTAACCAGAAATATCTGCAAACTATCTAGTCCAGATACGGTGATAGATACAATACAGCGAAGTCACATAGACGACGTGCTTCCTGGAGAGCTTCAGTATGCTTGTAGATTTTGGGTACACCATCTCTACCGTGGTAGAAATAAATTCTTGATTGATGAGGACCTGCAAGACAGAGTCTATTACTTCTTGAGAGGTTATTTTGTATTATGGCTCGAGGCTCTCAGTTTGTTACAGCTGATACATGTTGGCATCAGCTCCCTCGAGGTTTTAGAAAGTCTGGTTAATGATGTGAGTGTGATAACAGAACCTGGACGAGGATACAATCTGTGCTAAAACAAAGAAAGGTGCAGGCTAGTGATGCAAAGCTCTGGGGCTTCGTCCAAGATGCAAGGTGGCTCATAGTGGGTTACAAAGCGAGCATTGAACAATGTCCTTTGGCCATATACCCCATTGCCCAACGGTGTTTACGTTCAGGCTCAATAAAAGAGATCCACATCCCAGGTTCACCAGCTTGGGGCGATTTACATTGCGATGAAGTACGGGGTACCTTGACAACTATACTTGAAGGTCATACCGCCAAGGTTCGTCACATCGCTTTCTCACCAGACGGCAAGTTGCTGGCCACAGCCTCGTTCGATAGGACAGTCAGGCTATGGGATCTGGCTACACGAAAGACGTTGCGAGTGCTCGAGCAAAATAATCTGGTTAGAGCTATCGCATTCTCACCAGATGGAAATTTCCTAGCGCGTGCTTCGAATAATATGGCGATTGATTGGTCAATCAATATATGGGATCTAGTCTCAGGAAAGGAGGTAAAAACGCAGGATCCTATTGGGAGTATTGGGTTTGTTTATTCCATCGCCTTCTCACCAGATGGAAAGATACTAGCATCGACTTCTTCTAACGGCACGGTACGCCTATGGGATCCTGCCACAGGATGGTCGCTGCGAATCCTCCTACATGATAGAGTCGAGGCTCGAGCCATCGCTTTCTCAGCGGATGGAAAACTACTAGCATCGGCTTGGGGGGATGGGGTAGTAAAACTATGGGACCCGCATACAGGATGTGAGATGGGAACGTTCGTGGCCCATAATGGCTGCGCTTCCGCCATAGCCTTCTCGCCAGACGGTCAACTGTTAGCATCGGCCTCGTTCGACGATAACATAGTTAAGATATGGGATCCGGCCACGGGAATAAAGCGGCAAACATCGCTGGGGCATCTCCAGGGTATTACGTCCATCGCCTTCTCACCAGATGGGCTCCTCGCGTCGTCTTCGTATGATAAGACGGTCACGCTATGGGACCCGACTACAGGGATGAGGAAGGGGGAGCTCGTTGGGTGTAGTGAAGGCGCCAGGGCTATTGCATTTTCACCGGATGGTAGTCTGCTAGCGTGTGCTACAGATGCCTTCGGACTCGGTGGTAGTTCTATAGATAAATCAACGGTGGATCTATGGGAACTACACAGCCGCACATAAAAATAACCTCTCTTATTTCATGGAAGACTATGAGGTACGCAGCCTCCCTCCTTATCATTCTTGGTTTGAAAAGGGCTTGGGGTTGGCTTAGCCCGTCCGAGCTGGTAAGTAAGCTAACCGACACATCCGCATGAACGAGGTTTTTATCATTCTTTTAAACTACTCATGAGGCAAGATTATACCTATTTGCCAACGCCTTTGCTAAGTCTACAAACGTATCTCCACGTCCGATTATTGGCGCGGGCAATGCTTTCCCACAGTGCATGGCCCCAACATTGCTAAGGGCAGTGACGACACAATCGCCATCCTCCGCCCACCACGCAAACCCCGTGAACCCAAGCACGCCCCCATCGTGGCCAATTGTAGCCCCATTTTTCCTGTCTGTGCGAAATAAGCCATGGGAAATTTCCAAGCCCTGGTTTCCTGTCGGTATCCAGGTCGCCATGAGTTCCATACTGGACGGCGTAAGCAGCATCCCATCACGAATGGCCAAGAAGAATTTTGCGAGGTCTGCGCCGCTCGAAAGCATGCCGCCTGCTACCCACTCGACGGAAAGATTTGACTTGCTCGCATCCATGAGATCCGCCTTTACCAAAGGAAACTGAGGCGAGACGCCAGCCGTCTCGCGGAATTCCGGGGTGACGAAATGGTAACGGTGCGGAACGGGGCACGGTGTAGATTTCTCAAAGCCTTCGAGGTATATTGACTCGAGGTTTAAGGGCTTGGTAATGCGTGAGCGGATTTCGGCTTCTACGGGGTTTCCCGTAATGGCCTCGATGACAAGGCCAAGGAAGGTGAAATTCGTATTGCTATACGAGGACTTTCCCGGCACTGGGCCGTCCGGTATTGATTGCTCTTCTTGAGCGGCTTTGGAACAAATATATTCCAAGGTGTCTGTTTTGCCCCAGATCCGCGGCGGGTCAATATCTCGCCCTCTCCCTTCCCGGATCCACACCGGATCGTCCTCCCAACTTGCAATTCCACTCGTGTGGCTCAGTAGCGAAGATATCGTTGCAGACGCCGCATTTGCTATCCCATCCGTGACGCCCGAATCCAGATAAAATCCAACAGTTTTCCCCAGGTCCAGCCGGTTTTCCTCGACAAGTTGCAATGCGATAACACTCATAAACACTTTTGTGATGCTGCCGATCCCAAATAGATGCCGCTCCTCAATGGGTGAGCCAGTGTGGATATCTGCATCCCCGGCGCAGCCCTGCCATATAACACCGTTCTTTGTAGCAATGGCGCAAGAAATGCCGGGAAGGCCAGCATGAACGGCTTCCTCCAAGGCAGCTATAAGGTTCGCCTCTTCTACTCCATGGATAGAAGCGCTTGCGCTGTTATCGGGGCCCATTTTAAAAGTTTTTAGCTGTCAATTGTTGTGGTGTGATATATCTAGAATAATTAGTATTACTGGGAGTTCAATGTATTTGTAGTATGACCACGTAGTATGATATTCCTGGTGCCTTAACTTGTCGTTTCGGTGTGCCTAACTGGGGAAAGTCTTCAGACAGCGGGGTTACCCCGCAACCCCTACATATAAGGCTGTCGATTGGTCAGATGATTCTAGCAGTGCTTCCTTTTACTAATCGCTGCGCTGTGCGTCTTGCAAAGGCCGAGATGCAATTCCAACAATCTGCAGGCTCTACGCGCCGCATTGAGGCAGCGCGTCGTTTCATTTACTCCGCTGTATGTCTTGCAAAGGGCTGAGAGGTAATTCCAATAAACTGCACACTGCGCACACGGGGAAGACTGCAAACTAACATTGCTCGAGCTGGCGTTGCAGGTTTCGCCCGTCCTCTGGCATGTTTTCCTCTACGGTACCGTCTCCATTTACAGTACTATATCCATTTACAATATTATACCTAGTTACGGTACTATATCCATTTATAGTACTGTATCAAACTAAAGTACTGTACAAATCTATCTTTATATGACACATGATTTCAAAGTAGAGCAAATTGTAATTCAAAGCAGATAGTATAACTACATTCTATCAATATATATAAAGGGATACTGATAAAAAGGTGGTGGGTCGGGCTTGAGGTGAGCTGCCAGCCATCACCTATAGATACCACCTAGGCCTTCCTTACAGAGCGGTAGGGGGCTGCTCTGGAAAAGATAAATCAGATTACCAAGAAATAATCACTGGCACCGAACCCTTTTGTTTAGTGCAGTCCCTTTTCAGGCTTCCAGGCGGCACGAGCACACACAACTCAGATACAGTCACACAATCACATCAAGCCAAGTCCACACACAGCACATAACATCAATTCCTTTTCATTCCTCCATCCCCCATCTAACTTTCCCCATCTCTCTCTTTTCCCTCCCCTCCCAC
>JPJZ01000506.1:0-15064 GCA_000750815.1 Pseudogymnoascus sp. VKM F-4516 (FW-969)
CACTAGACTCCTCCTCATCAGCATTAACCCCCACCAACCTCTCCTTGATCTCCCCCTCCACCGGCGCCAACCTTGTCGCAAACGCCTTGCGCACTGCGGCATTCGTGCTCGTATCCCAAATATTCACGCTCCCCTTGCTCCCCGCGACCGCGAGACGGAAACCCACCTCCTCATCCGGCGCAAACACAGTCGAGAAGACCTTCCCCACCTCCAAGTTCCGCGACACCACCATCGTCGGCCCAGACGCCTGGATATTCCACAACTTCACCGTCCTGTCTGTGCTACCCGTCGCCATGAAGCCAGGGATAACGGGGTTGATATCAAACGCACTCACGCTCTCGTCGTGCGCATGCAGAGTCCACACAGGCTTCGTCTTACTCGGGTCCGTAGGCGCAGCACGCACATCGTGGTAGTGGATCACACCGGCCTCAGTGGAGATGTAGAAGTAATTCCCATCATGCGGGTCCCAGCGCACGGTCTCGACATCGCTCTCGACACCCCATCTCGGCACCGCGGCGTCGGGCGCGCGCATGTCTGCCGCGACGACGGTGCGGTCGTAGGAGCCGGAGAGGAGGATGGTGGATTCCTTGGGGTGCCAGGCGAGGGTGCAGACTTTGTCGGTGTGGTGGGTGTACGACTTTGCGCAGGACGTGGTGTACAAATCCCATAGCTTGACGGTCTTGTCCGCGGACGAGGAGGCGAGGAGGTTACGGTGGTGCCTGTTCGCGGCGAGGGAGAGCACGGCGTCGACGTGGTAATTGTCGTTTGGCTTGTTGGACTTCTTGCGCTTCTTCTTCTTCTGGGTGCCGTCCGCGGGCGGCGCGCCGGTGTCGTCGAGCCCGCCTTGTCCGAGAATGGCGTTGGGGTACATGCAGTCTACCGTGTCGAGGTCCCAAATTTCAATATCCGGCTCGAAGGTGCCGACGGCGACGAAGTTGGCGCGCGCGTCGCGGGCCGCGGAGGTTTTGCCGACGGGGAGGTCGAGCCATTCGAGGCAGAGCGGGATGGCGGGGAGCATGATGTCGTGGTGCACGTAGAGGTTGTCGGCGGAGTCTTCGTAGACGTAGACTTCGAGGTGGGCGACTTCATCTTCGACTTTGGCGGCTAGGACCATGTTGTCTGTGGCGAGGATTTGGAGTTCTTCTCTGTCCTCGTCTTCCTCGTCGTTTTCTTTCATTGTGATGTATGGGTCGTCGGCGTTGGACTCGTGGTAGGCGAGTGACTTGACGTTGCCGAACATGCCCATGCCCTCTCCCTCGGTATCCTTAGCAACATCGGAATCGTAGTGCTCGAGGTCGTACTCGGCGAGGTCATCATCCTCATCTCTGTAAAAACCGTTAGAACCCCATCCACACACCTAAACAACCCCACTACAAACTCACCCCTTCGATTTCACCTTAGCTCCCCCAGTCCCATCCTCAATATCCGAGTCCGAGTCGCTCTCCCCATCCCCCCCAGCCCTAGCAGCCTCCTCCGCCTCCTCCAAATCCTCCTGTGCGTCATCAAGCTGCAACTTAGCCAGCTTGGCTATCCTATCAAACTCCGCCTCATCGAACTCGTATTTCGTGGGGAACGGCGCCGCGAAGCCCCGCGGCACCCACGCCGTCGCTGTTACCATAGACATCTTCGAGTTATGTAAATCGAAGTTGTGCTAAGTGTGTTGTGGAGGTACAAACAAGCAAGAGGGCTCGTCGGTGAGGGGAACTTTTTTCTCAGTGTACGATTATTTGGAAATTTATGACGCTAGTGCCTTATCTAATCTTAGCGCGGATTATTTTGCGGTGTTGGCCCGTGCGTTTGTCTTTCTGTGGTGGAGACGACCGAGACGGCAGCCGTATATTTTGACGTTGGCCTTGCTAGATTTACCTGTGAAGCTTACCTCTAGAGCTACGCAAACCCGCACCGCGCTTCCGCTTCCTTGGATAATAGCCAGCAACAATGGCAGGAGAAGATGGCTTCCAAAGCCCCAAGAGGCGGAAGATAGACTTCAACCCCCTCCGAAACGACGACCGCTTCGCCATCCCCTCCCGCCCCAACTCGCGCTCTCAATCCCAAGCGCCTCCCCGCTCCCAAAGCCGCTTCACCAACTCCTCCCGCGCCTCCACGCCACGGGGACAATCGCAGTACCCCTCCACGCCCAAACAACACGAGTTCGACGGCCCAGAACCCGCAGTCGATGTAGAGGACTCGAATGCCCTCGACCGCGACTGGTACGGCGGCGACGAGGGGGGGCACGTGTTCGGCGACGAAATGCACAATCCCTTCGGCTCGTATGATACCTCGTGGGAAGATCGCCAGCGCGAGGCGGCGCTGGTGGAGAAGAAGACCGCGAAGCGGATTACAGCCCGCGCGGCGCAGAAGCAGCGCGATGTAGACGCGTGGGAGACGAACCGGATGTTAACTTCCGGTGTAGCGCAGCGACGGGATTTCGGCGACGATTTCGAGGATGATGAAGAGCAGACGAGAGTCCATTTACTCATCCACGATCTGCGGCCGCCGTTTTTGGATGGGCGCACGGTGTTTACGAAGCAGGTTGATCCCGTGCCGGCGATTCGGGATAATCAGAGTGATATGGCTGTGTTTAGTCGGAAGGGGAGTCGAGTGGTGAAGGAGCGGAGGCAGCAGAAGGAGAGGCAGAAGCAGGCGCAGGAGGCGACGAATATGGCGGGCACGGCGTTGGGGAATCTGATGGGGGTGAAGGAGGATGAGGGGGATAGTGCGGCGCCGGCGCCTGGGGAGGACGGGTCGAAGGGGGATAGCAAGTTTGCGGAGCATATGGCGAAGAAGAGTGAGGGGGCGAGTAACTTCAGTCAGAGTAAGACGTTGAGGGAGCAGAGGGAGTATTTGCCTGCGTTTGCGGTGAGGGAGGATTTGCTCAGGGTTATAAGGGATAACCAGGTTGTGATTGTTGTCGGAGAGACGGGGTCGGGTAAGACGACTCAGTTGACGCAATTCCTCCACGAAGATGGATATGGGAAGATGGGTATGATTGGGTGTACCCAGCCGCGTCGTGTTGCGGCGATGAGTGTGGCGAAGCGTGTCAGCGAGGAGATGGAGTGCAAGCTTGGCTCCACGGTTGGGTATGCAATTCGTTTCGAGGATTGCACGAGCAAGGAGACGGTCATCAAGTACATGACAGATGGTGTGTTGCTGCGCGAGTCTCTCAACGAGCCAGATCTCGACCGGTATTCGTGTGTCATCATGGACGAGGCCCACGAGCGGGCCCTCAACACGGATGTGCTCATGGGACTTTTCAAGAAAGTTCTGGCACGGCGACGAGACTTGAAGCTGATCGTCACATCGGCTACTATGAACTCGAAGCGCTTCTCGGATTTCTATGGTGGAGCGCCGGAATTCTTCATCCCTGGCCGAACATTCCCTGTGGATGTCATGTTTCATCGCTCTCCAGTTGAGGATTACGTCGACCAGGCAGTGCAGCAAGTTCTTGCCATCCATGTTTCCATGGGCCCTGGCGATATCCTGGTGTTCATGACTGGACAAGAGGACATCGAGTGTACCTGTGAACTTATCCAGGACCGCCTTAATGCACTCAACGACCCTCCCAAACTCAGCATCCTGCCGATTTACAGTCAAATGCCCGCAGATCTTCAGGCCAAGATTTTCGATAGAGCGGCGCCGGGTGTCAGGAAGGTCATTGTTGCGACCAACATCGCCGAGACGAGTTTGACAGTCGACGGTATCATGTATGTGGTGGATGCCGGATACTCCAAACTCAAAGTGTATAATCCGCGAATGGGAATGGATACTCTCCAAATCACACCCATTTCGCAGGCCAACGCATCTCAGCGATCCGGACGTGCAGGCCGTACAGGTCCAGGCAAGGCCTTCCGACTCTTCACTGAAGCGGCATACAAGGATGAGCTGTACATCCAGACCATTCCTGAAATCCAGCGCACGAACCTCAGCAACACTGTCCTCCTTCTCAAATCTCTCGGCGTCAAAGATCTTCTCGATTTCGACTTCATGGACCCGCCACCGCAGGATACAATTACCACATCGCTCTTCGATCTCTGGGCTCTCGGCGCGCTAAATAACATCGGCGACCTCACAGACGTCGGCCTAAAAATGACGCCCTTCCCCATGGACCCCTCCCTAGCCAAACTCCTCATCACCTCCGAAGACTACGGCTGCAGCGAAGAAATGCTCACCATAGTCTCCATGCTCTCGGTCCCCTCAATCTTCTACCGCCCCAAAGAGCGCCAAGAAGAATCCGACGCCGCGCGCGAGAAGTTCTTCGTCCCCGAATCAGACCACCTGACCTACCTGCACGTGTACTCGCAGTGGAAGAGCAACGGGTACAGCGACGCGTGGTGCACGCGGCATTTCCTGCATCCGAAGTCGCTGAGAAGGGCTAAGGAGATTAGAGAGCAGATTGGGGATATTATGAAGATGCAGAAGATGGTGATGGTGAGCTGTGGGACGGATTGGGATGTCATCCGCAAGTGTATTTGCTCGGGGTATTATCATCAGGCGGCGAAGGTGAAGGGGATTGGGGAGTATGTGAATCTGCGCACGAGTGTGGCGATTCAGTTGCACCCTACCAGTGCGTTGTATGGGCTGGGGTACTTGCCGGATTATGTGGTGTATCATGAGTTGATCTTGACGTCGAAGGAGTATATGTCGACTGTGACGTCTGTGGATCCGAAGTGGCTGGCTGAGCTGGGGGGGGTGTTTTACAGTGTCAAGGAGAAAGGGTATTCGGCGAGGGAGAAGCGGGTGACGGAGGTGGAGTTTAATCGGAAGATGGAGATTGAGACGCAGATGGCGGAGGATAAGAAGAATGAGGAGGAGAGGTTGGAGAAGGAGAGGAGGAAGGGTGAGGCAACCAGAGAGGGGACGGTTGTGAAGAAGGTCGCACAGAAGGGGGCAGTCAGGAGACCAGTGGCGAAGAGGAGCGGGAGGGGGTTTTAGGGTGGGAAGTTGTAGGGAGAGATGTACATAGCAGGGTATTACATGATATAAACTTGATGACGTGTACCTTTGTGTTTGATTAGACCCAGACGAATTCTGTAAATGTCAGCCGCTGGCTTGAAGCGCGCCGTTGACGAGGCTGCGACTTCTAGGGTGGGCTTCTAGGGTGGGCTCATGAAGCCGCCCAGTTCTAGCGTAGGCTGGCGAGGCTGCCGACTTCTAGCGAGCGGCTGATGTGGCCGCCGACTTTTAGCGTGCCGCTGATAACAGCGGGAACAGTGGGAACAGCCGGAACAGCCAGAACAGCGGGGACAGCTAGAACAGTGGGAACAGCCAGAGCAGTGGGAACAGCCAGAACGGGGGGGACAGCCAGAACAGTGGGAACAGCCAGAACAGGGGGGACAGCCAGAACAGTGGGAAGAGAAGCAAAAGAAAGAGCTATAGGACATGACTTGAGGCAAATTGGGAGGCGAAAAGCATCCGTGGACCGCGGAACGACCGGTGAGGGGAATCCGGAGATGGCATCAGACCAGCTTACTCTACTCCGTACTGATAGTATTCCAAATCTAGAGCACACTTCGTGGATAGTAATGAATGAGTACCGTACAGTACAAAGAAGGGCCTATGCGCACAACCATAATCACCTTACTACGCCGCCGCAGATGAAAATGGGCGTTTAGAGCGCGGGTATGCTTTCAACTGAATGCGCTCTCTCTGCCCTGCTTTGGACTTGCAGGAGTACCCAAAAGGGTCGCAGTTGGGGCCCGACGTCGGTGTGGGTTTGGGGCAGGTGTGGGCAAGTAGCAAGGTTGTGGGCCAGTAAGCAGGCTGTGGGCAGGCGTTGGTTTCGCGTAATGTGGGTGAACCCCGATTAGAAGACGCGTACTGCCAGCGAAATTCTAGTGTGGATTGTGGACGGAGAGCTACCCGCTAGAGTAGCACCAACCAACTTTCTACTTACTACTGTACCCCTCAAAAGCCAAGAGTCCGAACCAGTTGATCCTAAGTTGACTAACCCTTCTAGGCCTCTCACATTTGTCCAAAATACCACCAACGAACTCATTACCACCAACAAAAAAGGATGTCACATCCGTCGGACACCACTATGTACAGCTATGGCGTGTTTCTGGCCAATAACGGCTTAGCACTTAGCATTCAGAGTATCATATTCTGCATTACTAGTCATCTGGAATTAAATTGACCAGCATAAGCAAAGTTGCAACCATATAGGCAGCCTCAGGGCTGACTCCGAACAAGAGCAGGCCGAGACAAACCTACAACTATTCCCATAAAGTATATATAAAGTCTCTCCTTCCCTCTGTTTTTTTACTATGAACCAGATCAACTCAATTACCTTTCAACAGAAGACTTGGCCGTGCCAACAATCTTTCATATAATATCTTTTATCTTTATCACATACTACAATGTCTTCGACGCAGGCTGTAAAAGGGTCCAGCTCTCAGTATATCAGGTAGCATCCCGTTTATTCATTGCTCTTATCTTTCTCATACGTCCTACCGTGCAATACAACATCTTTCAAACCCCCAGCCGGCATTGGATTCACAGTAACTAACGTCTACTTGTCTAGTGCTCGACCATACAAAAGCGAGTCGGCCATTGGAATCATGGTCGCCAGCGGAAAAGCCAGGAAGAAAGAAAGGTTGAAGATGAGGCAAGCCCACGTTGAAAACTGCCTGTCTTCGCCTGACCAGCCATTCTCTGCCTATTCTACACGATATACCACGGAGCTGCGTACAAACAAGAAATGATACCCTAAACGACGCTGGGAAGGTGAGAACACAGCCTGATCCTCACCCTTTAAACAAAGTTAATAAAACGCATAGAAAGAAGATGGAGAACAACGCATGAAATGTTTGGGTCATTGCTGCGATTTAGATAGATGTTACGTCTTATGAATAAAATTATACTCTCACGGCTCTAGTAATCCAGCGAATATTGTGTTTTATGCTGCCATTGCACTTATTGTAGGCATCAACGTGACAATAGTACAACATACAGATAATATTTGCCATATGGTGATCATGCTGCGTAAGAATGTTGGAAATGCGCAAGTATTCCACTCGGTGGCCCCGCTGGCGCATTTCTTTGCGCGTAAGACAAGTACAGCTCAGCAGGACATGTATACTTCTTACACCATTTATTGTAGACTATCTCACAGCGCCACTTCTCGGTGAGTGTTTTGAGAGCTGTATGCGTTCTTTAAAGGGTGGGTTGTAGCATAGGGACAACCGATTATCAGACCATTCTATAGGAAGCTTGCAGCTTGAGGCAACTATCACGCTCTCAGATGTAGAGTACAATAAATTGTTTAAAAAAGAACATTCCTACCCCCCATCATTTAGCTCCACACTTCGAGTACAGCCCTGTTTACTTCAGGGTTATCCGATTCGGCCACACCAATCAAATATGCGTGACCGTATTTGGCAGGGCTGGCACGGCCACGCTTAGAAAGTCGCAGAGGACAAAGCCAAGTATTCTTCTTACAATCGTCCCCTAATTTAGTATTCTTCTCCTAAATTAGGGGACGATTGTAAGAAGAATACTTGGCTTCCAAGAAGAATACTTGGCGCACATTTGTACTACAAAATCCAAGCAGCGATTTACCCGCCTCTAAGTCCCCTGTGTGTCACGGGTGGGTCATTGTTGCTAAAACCCACACCAGGTCTCCACCCCGCCGCCGCCGACCGCGACCCTTAGCCTGTAAGAGCGAACAGAAGCGAAGTGCATTTACGATATTTACATAGTAAATATAAAATCGCCACTTCCACATTTCTATACCTTTAATATAAGCTACTATTTACATCCTTTGATACCTTAAGTTACTTTATATATAATTTACTCTGTAAAAGTACTTATAAATTTTAGTGTTCACAGACGCACAGCAGTTCTCATCGAAAATGAAAAGTGAGAATCGCGCGCTTATGAGGCTCTCGTGCTTCCCTCACCGTCCACTTCAAGGCTTAGGATCGGATTGCAAAGCACTGAATAAAACAGGGTGACAAACTGTAGAAATATCGCCATGTACCCGGTACATCTGTGGCAGATCTGCTCCGAATGATAGCTCTGCCACAATCACATCGTGATCAAGGTCCGCGCCACATCATCTCTTTTCTCAGTGCGCCACTCAGAACCCTAGAATAGCGCCTTTGTCCTACACCCCTGTTTACTAGGATACTACTGTGAGCCCTACGGCATGTACCCAGTACACCTGTACCAGATCTGCTCCGAATGATAGCTCTGTAGCTGTCATGTCGTGATGAAGGTCAAGGCTACGAAATCTCTTATTACACCACTTAGTATCCTTGAATAGCGCCTTTGTGATAACCCCCTAGTGGCTAGGACATTATTACAGGCTGTTCTCGGCGGCGGCCTTTTACCTGAAAACACTCAGCCTTGCATACTATTTTTTAAGACTCGTCCATTACTAGCCCATATAACCATTCTAGCTATATTATACTGCATCCATCTATCGATAATACCAGAAAATATAGCGACAGATTATAAAACAACGGGCAAGCAAGATTCACCTCCGCGACACATCAGCGCTTGATCCCTTCTGCGACGCGCGTTCCCGGATATGGCATTCCATCAAATCCCATAATTTCAAGGCTGGCGCGGTACCCATTCTGCATCTCGCAAAAGAAAATATACCGCCGCACCGATCGAACTGGGCCCTCACGGGTGAAACACTCGATGTGGAACGATAAGCGACCAGGCACGGATCTCACGCCCTTCGTGTCTTACTCACACACCACCTGGTAGACAAATATGACTGGAGCACTCGTTCGGTCAATCTCCGCGGGCTTGTCTACGTGCCTGCGCCTCGTATCGCGGGGGTTGTTTTGCGCCGTATATCGGATTTCGTTTCCTCACCGACTCTTCGGTGTGTGAGCACTGGGCGGCGATAGCGGTGCGATCTAAGACATTTGTGACACATTCATCATTTGCAGCTTCCAATATAAAGCACACATCGGCATGCATGATTCACAGACAGCGGCCAAAATACGCAAGGCGGGCGTTTTTATCCCTCTCTGATGGGGTTGTGGGATGAGACTCACATTCCCCAATTCTGGGTTTTTCGCCACACCCACATACCACCCCTATAGGCCCATTACAAGGTGAGACATTCAGCTGGTGCAGACCATATAATAGAGAACTCGGATGACAACACTGTCGATCGTAATGTCAATAATGATGATGTTTTTCTCAGTTGTGGCGCTGTAAGCGATGAGGTTATCAAATATTATGCGATGTCGCCTGCACCGCGTATAAGACATTTGAATCCTCCACCGGATTCGCATGGCAGGGTTAAATCAAGGTATGGGATTCCGCGGACGCCGGTCTCCTCCTGTCTCGAGCTGCAGCGGGCGGTCCAGACAACTCTTCCAGTTACAATATGAGACACGGACGATTCATGGGATTTGCATGGTAGGGCTGAATACAGGTACGAGAAGCCGTCAACTCCTTCTCGACCTGCAGCGGGCGGTCTAGATAACCTATCCAGTTACCGGATGAGGCAGACCTCGAACTATTCAAGCGATTTGCATGGCAGGGTCGAATGCAGGTACGAGAACGCCGGGGACGCGAGTCAAAGCAGGCGATCTTGTCAAGCCATCCGGTTAACAGATGAGACAGACATTCAAACTGTTCGAGCGATTTGCATGGTAGGGTCGAAATACAGGTACGAGACGCCGTGGACTCCTAATCGAGGCAAAGTAGGCGACCTAGACAACCTATCCCGTTATATGGCCGAATACAGGTACGAGACGCCGTGGATTCCCTCCTTCTCGAGCTGAGGCGGGCAACCTGGACGACCCATCCAAAACACACTTACCGCCTCTTATCACTCACACATTCACAATTCACAGTCCAAGTAGAAAAAAGAGGTATGCTGTGCCGTCGACTCCTCTCCCGCCTCACCCTTATTTCTGGGTTCAGCTTCGGGAGAGGGGTCCTCAAAGTGAGGGTATCCATTTCTATCTAAGACAACAAACGTCCCCTCCAAAAATTACAGCCTCGTTGTTGGTCTGATGCCAACCAAACAACACACAAAAAGTTATTCCAAATAACGCCATTTCCCTTTCCCTTTCCCTTTCTCCTTGTAGAGTACCCTTCCCGGTTTCCCCATCCAGCTCCTCGTGTGAGGGCTGGACTTGGTTTTGGTGTACACAGGCACGCATGATGCGATGCCTCCTCCTCGCCCCCTTCCATCCTCTACCCCTTTACCCCTCTCTATCCCGGCCTTTAAGCCGCCAACTCCGTATCCTCCGTCATCTTATTCCCAGCCTCACTTCCCGGCACAATCAGCTCCTCCACCTGATTACTCTCATCCACAAACTTCCTCTCACTAACATGCTTCCCCTCCTCCCCCGCAACCCACACCTTATCCTCAAACTTCCCCCTGCGCTGCCCCTCCTCATGCCTAAACGCACACTGCGGATTCAGACACGGATTAAACCTACACATCGTCTTGACATGCGTGAACGTGCACCCCTCATCCTTACAATCCGCCCCATTGCGACAAACCGGCTTCGAAGGGTGTCGGAACGGACACCGCGGATTCGTGCAGTTGGGGAAGAACTTGCAATCCTGCTCCGCATTATGGGCCTGCTTCTGCGCCGGCGATGGGTGCCGCGCGGTGCACTTGCGGTTCTTGCATGCGGCGCCAAAGGCGCACGTATCTGTTACGTCGATGGTTGTCCCCGGCGGCGCGGCGGGGGATTGATGCGCGAATTTGCAGGCGGCGTTGGTGCAGGAGAGGTTGAATTTGCAGGTTGAGTCTGGGGAGGCGGGTTCGTGGGCGGGGGTGAGGACCATGTCCATTGGGGAGGTTTGGGCGTTCTGTTGTTGCTGGTGGGCGTTTTGTTGGAAGGGAGGGCGGTTCTTGTTGAACTGCTGCTGGTGACCCCCGCGGTTAGGCTGCACGCGATCGAATAGTGAGCGCCCGTTATTACGGTTCTGGCCCTGCTGGTACGGTGGCATGCCGCCCATGGGCATCTGGCCGCCGTTGCCGGCCATCATGGCGGCGTGCTGCTCGGGCGTGAACATCTGCTGCATCATGCGGAACATCTCCATCTGTTGCGCGGGGGTGATCATGTTGTTTGGTCCGCCGGGGCCGCCCTGCATGCCGCCCATGCCGCCGAAGCGGCCGCCTCGTTGTTGCATGTTGCCCCGTGGTCCGGTCGGTGCGCCGCGGGCGCCGATGCGCTCGTTGCCGCCGTGGGCGCGGACGCGGTGGAGGACTGAGTCTTTGCCGTCGAGGTTCTTTTGGAGTTGGCCGAGCATGCGCCTATCTCTGCCGCGGTTCATGCCTGCGCCACCGGTGCGCATCGATTTTGGTCCTGTTGGTCTGTGGGAAGTTAGTTTCTGCTCTATACTGAAAGTATAGTGATGTACATACACATTTGGGTCTCCTGCTTCAGATGCATCTCCCATCACTTCGTCATTGCCACCTTCCGCCTGCTCAGCCTGTCCCTGCCCAGGGATCCCATTTTGATGAACAGCACCTCCACCCTGCTGCTGCGTAAGATGCGCAACCTGCTCAAACAACCAGCTCGCAAACTCCTTCGCTCCCGGGTCGTCCGGGCCAAGGTTCAACAGGTCTCCCGATAACTCAGCCGCAATCTGGTCTTGTGTCTTTCCATTCGCGAGCATGAGGATGATGTATTCCGCCAGCGCAGAGTCATCGACGCCGCCTGAGCTCCAGCCTATCTCGGCCAGCTTGGGCTGTATCGCGTCATTGAGCGCGGCTGTGATGGACTCGTTGGGGATGGCGACGGACATGGTGATGGTGGTAGGGTGGCGCGAGAGGGGTGAAGTTGGCGCGCGCGTCGAGTCTCGAGAGAAAGGAAGGCGGAGTCGATCGCTGGGGTATTGCTGTCTCTCTGGATCCTTGAGCGTGATGTTATGGCAGTCTGTGATATCGCTGCGCCGGTTGTGTTTGGAGGCAAAGGAAGTTTGTCGAAGTTGGTTCTTTAGACGCCTCAATTATTCCAGCTAAGGTAACAAGAACGGCTAGTGCGGAGGTGAGCACGTGACTCATTTGACGTCGGACGAGTTGGTGTTGGCCAATCAAATCTTGATGACTAATGACAGACGTATCTAGAACTTTGGTGAATGAGAATAGACTTTTGCTGATTCATATTATCAAGTTCTAGGCTCTTTTCGTGTAGGCAGTGGTCGGAGGTGTGAATGTCATATTCAATTTATCGTTTTTTAATAATTTTTTCTTTTTAATCATTTACCTCCGTCAAATTCACTTGATTCACCGTTTGGGTCAGAGAGGACTCAAAATGTCATACAACAGTCGGAGAGTAGGCACTATGAAGACTCAGCAACGCAAAGAAACATTGTTGTGTGGATATGGCTGGTTTGTAATCTCATATAATAATCAGACTAAACAGTCTTCCAACAGGTGTTCATATACTCGGCAACAAAAATAAACTATTATACGGGAATGAAAAAATCTTGTAAACTTAGCTTGACAACAGCCAGAGTCTACGCTCTTCACAAAGCTTTTTTACTCAGCAACACAGATAAACACCGTGTGCGCATTCTTCTCGGTAACAAAATGAAGATGTTGTGGGGATATCGGAGGGTTTATAACCACCAACTACAAACCCTCTCTTCGCAGGGCCCGTCCCTGTACCCGAAGCAAAAGGATTACGTCGTAAGCAACACGAATCCACGCGGTGTGCATCTAACAGTGGATTCTGCACCCTGAGCAATAGCCAGAATGTAGCCTGTCCAAAGGTTTATTTTCCCCGTGGGTCTCTCCTTCATCATCACCCGGCCCAACTTGAGCATCACTGGCTGGACATCTCCTAGGTATCGGGAACCAAGTGCTCTCTATACCCGTCATACAAATAGCCATAGTATTGCCAGAGGATGTAACCTGTCCATAACACGTTTATTTTTCACCGTGGGACCACTCTTTCGTCATCGAGAGAACAAATACGAGCTTCACTGGCTGAAAAGCCCCCAAGTATCTGGATTCAGGGTCCAGGAACCGTGTTAGTCTCCGCACTTTTCCAGGGTGTTGTAGTAGTAGCACCCATAGCTTGGGCTAGACCACGGATATGAGAAGGGACTGTCAGTATATACTATTCACAGTGCACCCACGCCCGGTTATGGTTCGCCACAGCTTCGCCACAGGATAGGTATCATTCTCGTAACCTGCCGATGCTGTACAGCGAGTGGTGCACCGTTGATGCCCCTTGTGAAAATCCTAGACTCGTACTGGGTGTGCACCATCCGCGGAGTAGCATTGAGCCGCACGCTGCACGTAATAAATCACTGTCCCTGCATCTGTACTGCCTGCTTGCCCTGACATGGCGGCTAATACGCCACCATATGAGAAGTGTGGTCAGGTAATAAGGGTCGTCGGTGTCTAATCTGGCCGACTACCGACACACCAAACAAGCGCCTGTGGGTGTGATGGGCGCATGGGGGGGAAATGAGATAACGAGAATTGCGGGGGATAGCCGTGCTTAGTCAGGCTGTTCGATGTCGCGTTAACCATGATACCGGATGCCACGTGATTAACACCCGAGTTATGCTTGTATAACTGTTTTATACGTGGATGGGTGCTACAGCAGGGACGTAAGGTGAGACAGATATCATTTGTTCCACGAGACAGATCTCTGTATCTGCAGACGATGTTACTGTATACAGAGGGCAGTGAAACACTGCAACGCAGCTTTGTATGGACGACGTCTGACTTCACATGTCAAATGTCCATACGATACGGGTAACCCTCAGACGCGCTCCTCACTCTTGTACGGCTATTATGAATCAATCTCACGGAGTAATCGACTTGGCCATTTCCCAACAGAAGACAGATACTGTGCATTGGCCGCTTACTATAGTAGTGGTGTGTTGGGGAAAGGGCAAAAGGCAGAGATGTGAAACGCCTAGTCTACCCTTTCCATTCTGACAGGAACATCCGACAAGCTCTCATTATGAAGCAGACTAAACTGACAACAACGCTGACACAACTGACGCAATGCCTCCTCCACATCCCCTCCTTATAACCCAACATAACCGTCTACCGCCCACAGTTAGCCGCCAAGCCTATTTTGACATCGCGACGACTTCGTCAGTTGTTCAAAGTCATACCCCGCAATGCCCGCCACAGCCGTAACAACCGAAAGTACCCTGGGCTATCTAAGCAGTGCTAGTCTTCTAACGGCGTGTACCCAAGCTACCAATGCTACTAAGGCTGTACTAAGAGCCAGCCAACGCACTTAATGCACTTCCCCCGCCTTATTCGGGCGAGTCAGAGCTGGGGAAAGAGCTATTTTCTCAGCTAAATTGTGCGCTTTCCCAGGGACCGGTACAACAGCTTGGTACTGTACAGCATTCTTTTCCACGCAATAGCCAGCCAGCCTTCCCACGCTTGTATTTTCTATGCTGACCACCACCACACATATTTCTCCAGGCACATGTGAAAGAAGCCACCATCACATCACATCAGCATCATCATTTTAATACCGAGGAGAAGTGGAGCCACATGTAAACTCCGCAAGAAACAACAATTATCCCCATTATCTCTATCCATCAACCAATGGCAGGCTCGGTAATAGCAAATATCCCAACAATAACCGCGCTTTGCCAGTCTTTGCCTTACTTTCCCCAGATTTCCATTCGTCCAGAGGACCCTAGAGTTACACGCTTTTCGACTCTATAAGGCGTATTTTGTTGTGAGCTCGTTGTACCTTCTTTTCATACGAATACGGAAATACGCACAAATATGTTGTAGTAGCTTGCCCGAATTGCTATACCCGTTGCACTTGTTCCGTGCATATTTATGCGCTTTGTATGTATGTTTGGTGTAAGCTCAATGTATGGGCAATGTACTTCTCTACTCTAATTACTACTATACTGTACATCCTCTCCATACTGGACTATACTTACTCTCTTCTCCTCAACTCTTGATATTCTACTCTATCTACTCTTTCTTCTCTCCCTTTCTCTGATCATAACTCAGTCTATACTCTCAAATACTCAAATACCCCCTAAGTACCTTCACAGCCCCCATCCCCCACAAAAGTAACAAAAGTAACATCTACGATCCCAACCAGCCTAGCCCGCCTTAACCACACACCCCCAC
>JPJZ01000507.1:0-48603 GCA_000750815.1 Pseudogymnoascus sp. VKM F-4516 (FW-969)
CCCCCTCCCCCGCCATTGATCGGGACCGCGGAACATTCACTTTGCGTGCAGGTCCAACGTTATCCCGACTCGCCTTATATATGTGCGCTCATTCTATGCACACCCAGACGGTCTTCCTTTATACTGTCTGAATTCGAATGGATTAACATCCAAAAATTTCCTTATTGTTAGAAGCGAGCGATAAATATATACCATCATCCATCCATACTGTACTGTAGCACATACAGTATTGTCAAGTCTCTGAAAGGCAGAGAGAGAGATACACAAAACACTTATTGGAAGCCTATCAACCGATAAGCCGCAAAGATGATTGAAGATATTTTCAACGACCTGGACATCACCAGGACGAACATCGTGGTGGGTCTCTTCGGACTCTTCATCCTATGGAACCTCGTGTCCCGCCTCGATGAAGAGAGGAGAATCGCCCAGATGGGCAAGCATGCCTCCATCATCCCATCTTGGTTGCCATACAGTAAGCTTCCCATCCTTCCCATATCGCACGCGCACCCACCACGCCGCCAACGCGACTCAAAACCCGAGCTCTCCTAACCCTCCCCAGGTCTCGACACAGTCGCCGCCGCAATCTACCACAGCGTGAACGGCAATGCCCTCGCGCACTGGCGCGTAATGCTCGGCAGAAACCCCCACACCAACTGCTACACCGTCGAGGGTCGCCCTGCGTCCCAGCGCGTCATCCTCACCGCCGACCCGGAGAATATCAAGGCCATCCTTGCCACGCAGTTCAGCGATTTCGGCAAGGGCAAGCCCTTCCACAATGACTGGAAGGCCTTCCTGGGCGATAGCATCTTCACCACCGATGGAGATGCGTGGCACGCTTCGCGTCAGCTGATCAGGCCACAGTTCATCAAGGACCGCGTTAGTGACTTGCACACTTTTGAGAGACACACGCAGGTGCTTATGAACGCGATTGCCAACGGTGGTGTCCAGGGTATGCCTGGCGTTGCGACGGATAACATTGGCCAGGGACGTGTGGTCGATGTTAGCGATTTGTTCTTCAGATATACTCTTGATTCCGCCACCGATTTCTTGCTTGGTTCCAGTGTCGACAGCTTGCGCACGCCTATCCAGGAGTTCGCTGAGGCCTTCGGAGAGGTGCAGCGTGTCCAGAGTATCATTGCCCGTGCCGGGTACGTCCCCTCCCCCCCCAACCCCCCCTGAACAAACAACTAAGCCCCACCCAGACTCCTCAACTGGGCCGTCCCCCGCGGCTCCTTCAACCGCAGCCTCAAGATCATGAACACCTTCATCGACCAGTACATCGACCGCACCCTGGCCTTCACCGACGCCGAGCTCGAATCCAAGGCCAAGTCCTCCGACTACAACTTCCTCCACGCCCTCGGCGGCTTCACCCGCGACCGCAAAATGCTCCGCGACCAACTCACCGCCGTCCTCCTCGCCGGCCGCGACACCACCGCCTCGACCCTCTCCTGGACCTTCTACGAGCTCGCCCGCCACCCTGCCGTCTTCCAAAAGCTCCGTCGCGAGATCATCGAGGCTGTCGGCGAGACTGACGCGCCTACCTACGACGATCTGAAGGGTCTCAAGTACCTCCAGCACACCATGAACGAAGTCCTCCGCCTCTACCCCGTCGTCCCGTTCAACGTCCGCCTAGCGCTCAAGGACACCACCCTCCCCTTCGGCGGCGGCAAGGACGGCAAATCCCCCATCGGTGTCCTCAAGGACACACCCATCGCCTACTCCACCCTCGTGATGCAGCGCCGCAAAGACCTCTACCCCGTCAACGACGCCCCAAACATGGGCGTCGAGTACTTCAACCCCGACCGGTGGAACGGATGGCAGCCGAAGCCATGGACGTACATCCCCTTCAACGGCGGCCCGAGGTTGTGCATCGGTCAGCAGTTTGCGTTGACGAATATGGGGTATACGATTGTGCGTATGCTGCAGAGGTTTGATCGCGTGGATAGCTTTATGCCGGAGGGGCCGCTGGGGAAGCCGGCGATGAAGGCGGATATTGTACTGCAGCCGGGGGCGGCCGTGTCGACGGCGTTTTATGACGCGAAGAGGGAGATGGTGTAGATATCCTGGTGTGAAAGTGGGAACAGGGGTGTGTGGGAGCGGTGTCTGGCGCGGAGGGTTGTTATTTTTGATCACGATTATGATCGGGGTGGATGAGGTAGATTGGATTGGGAGGATATGCAAATTGCAAATGTCTTTTTGTATTGGATGATCTACGCAAATCTCCTCTTGTTTTTATGAGTTTGGTCCTCTCGGATTGGTAGATAGCGGTTGAGAGAGATAAATTGAAGCTCAAATATTTCAAAAAGTATGTTCCAGTATGTTCGCTTGATGGTGGTGATTTTTGTTATAAAAGTCGAATTTCAATAAATCTCAAAAGGCGGCTTTTGTTGGAAAAGGTTGGAATCAACGAAGGTGAACAATGAATAAAATTGCTGAGCAAAGAAACTTTTTAGAGATAGCGAACACTCCATTCATTTCTAAACCAAGTTTACAAGTTCTCTCAGTATGCATGCACATATATAATAGTTTCATGTCCTGCTGAGTGCAGGAACATCCAACGCAGGAGGAGAAGCTTGCCGGTGGCTCTGAGCCGCCGGCAAGCCGAAAGTGCGCACAATTGACCCCTAGCGTTCAATTGTGCGCGCTTTTCGGTGTGTGGCGGTGCAGGCTGCACCACCACAGCTTCCGACCAGCCTCGCCGACAAGGCAGAGGCTGGGAGGGACAAAGGCGAGGTGTGGTTGAGGGGAGGCACAAAGGGTAATCTGTGAGCGGGGAGACAGGAGGGCGGCAGGCGGTCTCAGCCGCCGACACGCCGAGAGTGCGCACTAGCGCTACTTTTGAAGGGGCTGTGATAGGACTCCGTTGCTGCTGCACACCACCGGCCACGGACTGATCGGCCTCCGACTCCGCTCGCTCACGGACCAAGGCGGCCCGATCAAAGCATCGTGCACGGGCCCACTCACAACCCCGATAAGCGAGAACTGGGGAACCGGCAACCGCGTCAATACACCCCAAAGCTTTTTTGGACATCTCCAAATCTCCGGTCCCACGCAGACAATCCGCGTCCCACCACGCCAATGCTTCTCCAATCCCCCGAGGCGCGCCTGGTGACGCTACTACGACAATGCTACAGGTCGCCCCGCTGCCTCACCACCACGCGGGCCCTGGCGACAAGCTCGCCCCGACGACTGCGAGCTGGGCGATTGAGCTATAAAGCCGGCTCAGAGCGGAGCTACACGACTGGCCATACGCCCGACAATGTCGCCGTGCTGGGTGGTGGGATAACCGGGCTGATCGCCGCGGCGATGGTGGCGAGGCGGAACCCGAATGCGAAGGTTACGCTATACGAAGGCAGTTCGCGGCTGGGCGGGTGGGTGCACAGCGAGGTGGTTCAGAGTTCAGATGGCCCCGTGGTATTCGAGGATGGGCCACGGTCGCTGAGGCCGGGCACGAGTAGAGGACACTATGCTATGGGGTTGGCGGAGAATTTGGGGCTGGGGGGGAAGATGGTGTTTACGTCGCAGGAGAGCGCGGCGGGGTTGAACCGGTTTATTTATTACCCTGATCGACTGCAGAGGATGCCGTCGCCTAAGGATATGAAGTTACAAATTGCGTATACGATGTTGACAAACCCGATGTTCGAAGGGATGTTTGCGTCGATGTGGGGGGAGGATCAGGTGCCGAAGCGCCCGGATAGTCTGGTGGATGAGTCGATAGCGGAGTTTGTGAAGAGGCGTAGTGGTGGGAATAAGAAGCCTGTGGAGAATATCATCAGCGCGGTGTTGCACGGAATTTACGCGGGCGACGTGAACCAGCTGAGCGCGAGGAGCTTGATGTCGGAGTTGTGGGCGTGGGAGGGGGAGTATGGAAGCCTCACGCAGGGAATGGTGAGGAGCCGCCGAGCGAGGGGCGGAGGGCCCCCACAGCCTTATGCGGATGGGGCGGTTAGCCAGGAGCTCGGCGAGAGGGCGAATAACGCGAGTATATACACGTTTCAGAACGGCGGGATGCAGGCGTTTCCCGATGCTTTGGAGGGGGTTATTAGGGAGCAGAAGAATGCGGTGATTAAAACGGGGACGAGGGTTTCGGGTATTAAGCGCAGTGAGGATGGGAAGTCTATACAGGTTTGTGCACCCTCCCTCGCCCTCGCAACGGTATAAGCTAACTCAACCCCCCCAGATCAAAACATCCAACAACCAACCCGCCCAGTCCTACAGCCACGTCCTGTCCACCCTCCCCGCTCACCAACTCGCCTCTCTCGTCGATATCCCCGCCCTCGCCCTCGTCCCCTACGTCACCGTCATGACCGTGAGCCTCTACTACACCAACCCCGACCTGGTGCCCACGCCAGGCTTCGGCTACCTGATCCCACAATCCGTGCCCTTCAGCCAGAACCCCGAATTCGCACTCGGCGTCGTGTTCGACTCGCACGCCACGCCCGACATCGACGCAGGGACGGGGACGAAACTCACCGTCATGCTGGGGGGGCACTACTGGGATGGACGGAGCGACAAGGAACTCCCCACCCCGGAGGAGGGGCAGAAGATGGCGGAGCGCGTGCTAGAGCGGCATTTGGGGATTAAAGAGAAGCCTGACGTGGTGCGCGCGAGGCTGCATAAGAAGTGCATCCCGCAGTACACTGTCGGGCATCATCAGCGGCTGCAGAATGTAGATGCGGCGATTAAGAGGCAGTTTGGGGGGAGGCTGAGTGTGGGTGGTGCGTGGGTGGATGGGGTGGGGGTGAATGATTGTATTCGGAGTGGGGTGTTTCAGGGGATGACGCTGGAGAAGGGGTATACGGGGTTGGAGCTTGCGTTGGATGGGAAGGAGGAGCTGAAGGCGAAGTTGCCGCATGGGTTGGTGGCTTAGATGGGGGTGTTGCGCCGGGCGTGTGGTTTTTTATACCCGCCTAGGTGTTTGGTAGATTTTATATTAAAACTTGTAGTATAAGACTTTCTGTCGATCAAATAGATGAACAAATCCTGCCGTTTAAATACTATATCTGCATCATCGTGATAAACAACTTCCTCCGTTTAGAATTGAAGTAATGACGGCCAAGTTCGACTATAACAATAAGGTCAATCATCCTCGCGTGCGCTCTGAGTGTCTCCTATGCGTTTTGTCAGCTTTGCCTTTGAAGGAGCGATTATGAGTATTCCCACCTACTCTATGTCGTCTGGCGTTGTAGTGCTACAGTTTGCTTATAGCATTGTTGCACTGCTTCTGTGTCGTGGAGAAAACACAGTAAACGGGCCATCTGTTGCAAAGAGCCACTCTTGTAACAATATTTGGCGTGTCTTGTGCATCTCCTCTTGGCCGTTGCTGCGCGTCGCCAAGTTGTTTGCGAAGTCGATTGTCTTTTGATATTCTTCGGAGCTGGAGCTACTAATCAACATATTGTTAGTTATAACAGAGGCGATATAGTAGCACTTATGAGAAAAGCTAGGGCAGTGGAGGGAGTAAGGTGTTACCTATGTCGTGAACCCCCTTTCACAGCACCAGTAGTTGAAGGCATTTTAGCTCGTAATATTCATAAAATAGAGGGAAGTCTGTAGAAATATTAAATCCTTCTGTTAAAAGCGTCTAAGTTAACAGGTTATAATCAAACATAGGGAGAGGGGAATACTTTATATCTCCTCTGCTCCCTGCATGTCTGCTATAGTAGAAATTAAAGTGATTCAGCAAATTATCAGCCGCAGATGGCACTCACCGGTTGGTGTGGAAGTTGTTGCTGACGCCTCTCGGTGCCTATCTCTGTAAAAGGCATAATAGGGGCTTCTTATTTGCTTTGATTTTAAGACAATATCGAGCTTGCAACTCGCAAAGCACATTTGCAACTCGCACAGCACATTTTGCAACTCGCACAGCACATTTTGCAACTCGCACAGCACATTTTGCAACTCGCAAAGCACATTTACAACTCGCACAGCACATTTGCAACTCGCACAGCACATTTGCAACTCGCACAGCACATTTTGCAACTCGCACTCTGTAAGCTGGCAAATCATAGACAGATAATAACGCCACCAAACTGCACACTGTGTTAGTACATTATACCCTGTAACTACCCTGTAACTATCTATGAATATCCACAAAAGTTAATGAATATTAACAAAAGTTTGCAAATATTCACGAACTTTTGTGAATATTTAAGAACTTTCGCTAAAACATCCACGAATATTTATAAATAGATAATAGACCTAAACGGGAATAATATCTTATATCAGAAAATCTAAATATACATAGAATGTGTTATTGACAGTTGTCTATGTGAGGATATTTATCTATCTATAAAATTATCGTGACTATACTTTCATATATATATACGTATATATTTCCATGTATCACACCATTTACTTAATCCGAGGCTGGATCAACGAAGAAACCCAACCTCACCTCAGGCTCAAACCTATACGATTTCAAATACCAAGCGTGAAGCGAAGTCCACAGCAAACTTAATCGACCTTAATCCCCACCTTCCCAATCTTCCTCAACCCAAACGCAATAATCGCCAACACCACCATATTCGCGCCAAAGCACAACCAAAACGTCGCTCTATACCCATCCATCAGCATCTCCGCAACGCTCTCATCCTTCCCCTTCTCCGACAACGTCACGCTCGACGCTACCACCGCCGTGATCGCCAGCCCCACCGAGTTACCGATATTCGAGATGGTGTTGAAGACGCCTCCCGCGAGGCCGTGCGTGCGCGGCGGGAAGACGGAGGTGATGAGCAGGTTGGCGACGGTGAAGAGGACGTCAGCGCAGATGGGGGCGCAGGCCGTGGCGAAGAAGGCGTAGGTCCAGTAGGAGGCGGTGGGGTTGATGATAGCCATTAAGAGGGGGGAGAGGGCGGAGATGGATGCGGATGCTAGGACGAGGATGTCTGCGCGGACGCGCTTGACGAGCCAGCCGGTGAGGAAGTTTGTGCCTGTTCCTGTGATGACCATGGGGAGGAAGCGGATGGAGGTTTGGATTGCGGCAAGGGACTGCACGGATTGGAAGAAGAGGGTTAGGAAGAATTGGACGGCGTTGAACGTGCCCCATATGAGGAAAACGGTTATACACAACGAGGAGAACACGCGGTTACTCCAGATAGAAGGGGGGATGATTGCTTTAAGCCCCAGGCGCTCTTGGCGCTTGACGTAGAAGACGAAGGCGGGGATGAGGGCCGTGGCGATGGCGAAGAGGGTGATGGATGCGGGAGCGAGGAAGTGCGATGCGCCGCTCGCGAGGACGGAGAGAACATAGGAGAAGAGCCCGAGGGAGGTGCTGAGGAGCATGCAGCCGATCCAATCGATTTCGGTGCGCATGCGGTGGACGATGGTGCGCAGGGACTGCGACTCGGCGGCACGATCAACAGGGACACCGAAAATGGAGATGACGAAGATGACCGCGGTGAGGATGGCGGCGATGTAGTAGCCGTAGCGCCAGCCGATCTCCTCGACGAAGATGCCACCGATCACGAGGCCGACCGAGAAGCCAACGGGCTGTCCGGCGCCGAGGCAGGAGAAGGCGATGTTACGCCATGAGCCGGTGGGGATGTTGCTCGTGATTAGGATCACGGAGGAGGGGAGGCAGAGCGATAATGCCACGCCCTGCGCAGCGCGGAAGAGGATCAGCTGGATGGCAGTTTTGCAGACGCCGCAGGCGACGGTGGTAACGGCCATGAGAAAGACACCTAGGAGGTAGATTCGGCGCCCGCCGGCGACGTCCGCAATCGATCCGGAGAGGAGGAGGGTGCATCCGCATGCAAGCGCACTGACGGAGGCCGGCCAGAGGAGTAGGTCTTGGGATAGACCGAGTTCAAGTGCCATGGTGGGTAAGCTGACGACTAGGATGCCGGCCAACATGGAATTGATAAGCGTGACGCAGGCGACGGTGCCGACGATGACTGTGGCTCTCCATTTGGAGATCGCGGGAGCGTCCCCGGTTGTCAGGGGCTCGGTGATTTCTTCTTCTGCTGGTCTATGTTCAGTTTGAGTGTTGAAGTTTACTTGACTGGCCTTTGGATCTTGGCCCACGATGGGATATCCAATTGGCTCCAGTTCAATGCCTCGGTGGTCTTCAACCCGAACCTCGAGGCTGGTGGTGGTTGCCGACATCGTGGCGGAGGACAGGGCACCGTCTCAAGCAATTGGACGTTAAGATTGAAAAGCGCACGATTTCAAGGTCAGATCAATTCCGCTCGGATGACTCTCATAGTTATATTTCGAATATAGGATAGATGATTACATAGCGCTCGTAAGGATTCCTTAGCCTGTGACTAATCAGCCGATGGAAGGCGAATAATATGGGGCGAAGGGATCACTCGCCAATCAGCAATCGCAACAAGGGTTATTTTATCTGCTTCTTGAAGCCATCGTGAGATCTAGGTTAATGCAGGGTTCGACCCTGTGCTGACACGTGGGATAGTCTCAGACAACGCCTTTTTGGCAGACAAGACTATAACTATAGTTTAGAAGTACCTTTACACTTAACTTTATATGTAAGTGTACATTATCACATGATATTTTATTGCTAAACACGTAACATCGAAAATAACGCAGCAGCATAATTTGACCACATGAAGTCTATTATAATTATATTTCATGAACGACAGCATGTCTATATTGGATAGATCAGCTCATAATGTACATTTGTATACAAAAGTAGGTATAAACGCTGCACTGGGACCCACCCCTCTGGGTCTTAACTTCCGACCCAGGCCAGCGGTCTCGGACCGCCCCGCTTTCACCCTAGCGACCATCTGATCCCTTAACTCAACGTCATGTCTCCAATGCGATAACCTAGCTGAATATTGCCCCATACCTGTTACAACTAAAGAAATATGCACATGTTTCCTCTCGAATAAATAGTCATCGACCATCTGCGTCCTGTGGCTGTTTCTTACCTATATAACATCTGAATTTCAAGTTCAATTTGGATCTGCGAGCATTCGAATGCGTTGGTTTAGCTGAACTGCCAATTTATGAGCGACATACCTGCAACCACTGTATCACCCCTCCCCGCACTCAGAATCAAGGGTGTCCACTTGTAGCAATGGGCCAGACTAAACGACAAATCTCTCAACTTTGTTTACGTTTCTGTCCTGCTAGCATTTTCTCATGGTCCCGCAGCATATTCTGTATCTCCGGGCTCGGTGATTTCGTCGTCTTGGCCCACTTCATCGCATTTCGTTCATCGTCATCACAGCGGGAAATATTTGCATTTTTAACCAAGAGTAGCTTCACAATATGAACTCGTCGGTTGTCAATGGCGAGATGTAGCGGTGTGCAGCCGTGCGGGCCGTGGCAGTCGATGTCGGCCTTGTTATCTATAAGGAGGCTGACCATTACGTCGTTTCCAAGCTCGCACGCTCGGTGAAGCGCAGTTTTGTCATAGCAGTTTTTCGCATTAATATCGGTCGCTTTGCTGGGATCATCGAGGAGGAGCTTGGCAACTCTGGTACCACCCTTTGCATCCTGAACTCTGTGGAGTGGCGTGTTGAGATTCTTGTCGCGGACATCGAGTTTGGCGCCGTGGTCGAGGAGTACTTTTGTAGTATTCGAGTTTTTGGTGCCGCACGCCAGAAGAAGAGCAGTGCACTGATCAGAATCCCTTGTTTCTAATCTCACATCGACACTATCCACAATTTGTTTCACGATATCCAAATTATTTTTGAGGACGGCGACATGCAGTGGCGTTTTCTTGTCTGCATTTTGGGTATTGAAGTTGAAGCCACGTAAATCGACGTCAAATCCAACATCCCTACACCATTGAAACACATCCACCTTTACCAGATTTGGGAGACTGTCGTTTGTACTGAGACTTGAAATGCTACCTCTAGTGTTAACAAGCTGAGGGTACGTTTTATCGGCCCAGTTCATCAACCCTTGCGCCTTGGAGTCGTTTTTCTTCAACTTATAAACCTTTGCCAAAAGAGCGGCACTCTCGACGATTAAATGTGGCGTAGAGCCGGAATTATTTCTTCCATTCAGCGCTTGAGTTGCATATTTTTCTGCCGCGTCGAAGTAACCCTACAGTACTTAGTCAGTCATCCGCTTTCTGGATATTCCAATCCCTGCTTCAAGACGTACCAGTTCGATATAGATTGAAGCAAGTTTATGATATAGCCTCCACTTTCGAACATTGACATCATTTGGCTCCTGGCTCTTGTCTATCTCTTGTTGAAGAAGTTGTTTCAAGATACCCTCTGCGTGGGTCAGAGAAGACGCCCTACTCTTTTCCTGCATGTAGATATCGGCCAAGGCCTCTTCCACGTCTGATCTGTCTGAAAATGGTATATTATGCGACTTCTCCAGGAGACATCGTTGCTCAATTATTTCCTTCTGATGCCGCTCCGCTTGAAAATATGACCCGATATTAAGGCAATCATTGACAGACTTTTGGAGTGCTGCAACCATTTCGTGCACAATTCCTGGACTGAGGCAATCCGTACTTTCCGGGTCTAGAACCAAGTCTGGTCCATTATCGCTGCCTCCGAGGCCGCTATCCTGGTACGCAGCACCCCCAAGCTCAGACTCTGGCGCGATTAGCGATGACCCGTTATCATCCATTCCTGTGTGATTGTTCTCATGGAAATTGCTGTCACTCCAGAAACGCCAGTTTTCGCGATTAGCAATAGATTGGTCATCCGGGTCGTACAGTGTAGCCACTGCATCGACTAAATGCTCAAAAGAGCTTCTCCACGCCTCAAAGTTTTTATCTGCCTGCCTCTCTCGTAGAGTAAGTTCGTTGTCGACATCGCGTGCTTGATTTTCATAGCCAAGCCTTTGCGGCTCCGGTTGCTGCCGCACAATATTTATTTCATGAATATCTCTTCTGAGCTTCCCGATTTCGTATCGCATGATGTACTGGGACTTCTGAGTCTCCCACGTGGAGCCACTGTGCAAACCCAATAATTAGCTTTGTCTCCTCATTGTATGGAATATATCGCTGCTCACAGAGTTATTGTGGTTAGTGAAAGCTGAAGAAGCTGAGTATAGGTAGTAATATGTCCACGAATCTGTACAACAGTGTTCGATTTTATGCGCATTTCAAGTTCCTTGCGGAAATTGACAGTAGGCCTTCCATTCTCGAACGGCTCCGGTAGCTCCCTCTTAAGGCTTTCCATAGAGATTCTACACGCATCCAACACATTACTGATCTCTTTCCAATGCCCCAGCTCCTGCTGGGCAAGCGGGAGCCGCTTCGGACCTTTCCCTACAGTTACCTGCACTTTGACCAAGATAGCTTCTAATATTGTGATGTTCGTACGGAAATCATTGATCGACTGGCATACATTGCGAGAATCGATGACGAACTGGGATATATTGACTATGATGGTTCCGCATAAGTCTGCAATACCGCAGGCGCTGGCGACAATAGAGACCGGGTCCATGTTGCGGCCATTTGTCGTAGAAGCGGCTAAACAGAGTAAATGTCACTCAAAGCGGCCTGAGTTTGTAGGCTCCTTGCGCTGTTCAAGTAAACTGTCCTAGCACAGCAATGTGGACAAAAAGATATGGTCCTACAAGAATGATGATTGCAGATAATAGTTATATGCTTGACTCGACCTGTCGCTCGTTGCCTTCAGTTGCAACTATGGACTAATGATGCTGTAGCCTTGTGGGGGTATATGTAGTAGATAGGGGTGAATAGACGCTTCTACTCCGCACATCCACGCTCACGCGCACACGAGCGGGGTGGATGTCGTGCAGAAACGCCACTTACGAGTACAAACGCGGCTGTGCACACAGTAAATACACGACAACTTACCCGGTAGGAGGTATAACGAGAACCCGCTCAGGCAGCGAGTACGCTGTATCACTGACCTACAGAGGTCACCATTTTAGTGGCCGCCGGTGACTGGCAGCCACACGCACTTACTACTTTGGATTGAGTGCGTGGTTTCCCGTGGTTACCCGACCTACAACCCGGGCGTGACATGAAGTGCCAGCCTATTATGTATGCTCCCCGATAAATTGCTGCGCCTTGTCTTTTGCGCCGATCCCTGCACACTCTACCACACCGGTCAATGGTCTTCCCTGTAACACGTGATATTATCCCACGCAGCAAGTTATAATAGGTAACCTAGACAGGAACTGCTCAGCCTTCTTCATTCGGCGCTGCAATTTTATCCTTTCAACTACTTCATACGTTCAATTCGCCATAATACTCCGTTGCCATTGATGCAAGACATAACGATAGCCGCGAGTAAAAAAACCAGGACAATTGGCACACAAGAACTTATCTTGCATTTATCACATTATTACAGCAGCCTTGTCACTACAGCCTTGCGGAGCACAGCGACAGGTGGGCAGTAATGGGTTATGATGACAATGGGACAAGACAGCGATGCGGTCTCTTATGAGGACCTACGAAACGATAATGCTGGTGCTGTGATAGAGAACCCCTTGGGTAAGCCCCAGCAACTGTGTTAACACACGCGCATAAGAACCACCCTTGCTAACACTTTCTGCAGCTCACCTCACCGAAGAGCAGCTCCTCCGCGACGTCGACGCTTTTGCGGACTCTATGTCCCTTTCCGACATTCGCATTGGCCTTCGGCGCGCCGCTCTGGTCGCTCAAAACGCTTTGATCTACGACGATGTCTCAAGAGACCGTCACAGCGGAACCCATCTTCCAGTCATGCTGAGTGATGATGAGAAGCGCGCCCTAAGAAACGAAAGAGACCATCTGTTTGCACAGAGCAAGGGATTATATATGACGGTGTTGACTGTGAGCCTCGCAGCAATTTTGCAGGGTTGGGTGCAGAGCAGTATCAATGGCGCTACACTGCTCTGGCCCAACGAATTTGGCCTCAAGAAAAGAGATAATAAGCACGACCAATGGATAATTGGTCTCACAAATGCGGCGCCATTTATATTTGCTGCTATCCTGTGAGTTCTTGTTTTATTTTAGTTTTGAGATTGGAGGTCGGAGGCTGGTGCGCTCGCTGACTGGGAATAGGGGATGTCCGTTAGTCGACCCTATAAATAAGCGGTTTGGCAGGCGTGGAGCTATTCTGGTCGCGACAGCATTGATTTTTATCAGCTCATTAGGCTCAGCATTTGTGCAGAACTGGAAACAATTATTTGCGTGCAGGGTGTTCAATGGAATAGGTATGGGTTTAAAAGCCTCAAGCACCCCTATCCTTGCCGCAGAGACGGCTGTTAGTCTTTGGAGAGGATCATCAGCTCTCTGTTGGCAACTCTGGTAAAACAATCTAAAGATACCCTGACATAGCTTGAAAAATACTAACAGCCATTAGGGTGGCATTTGGCATCGCTTTGGGGTTCGTCGCCAACCTCATTGTAAATACTGCTCAGCAACGTCTTTCAATGAAACTCCAACTTGGCGCTCCTATAGTTCCAGCTCTGGTCCTGATGGTATCTCTTTGGTGGTGTCCCGAAAGCCCACGGTGGCATATGATGAAAGGAGACGATAAAAGCTACCGCAAGGCTTATGACATATTCATATCCTTACGAAACGAACCTGTGAGTCAACCTCGTCTTTAGCCACACTTTTTTCCGTCTATTACTTTGCAGCTAATAATGCCATTACTCTGTAGATCCAAGCCCAACGTGACTTCTATCTCATCCACAAACAAATTGAGCTTGAAACCCATTCACACCGAGTTTACGACACTGAATCCATAACGCGGGACGGTAAAGACACCAAGGCTCAGTTTCATATTAGCGGCTATGCGAACAGACTTACGCAACTTTTTAGTTCAAAACATCCACGCTTGAGGAATGCTCTTTTAGCTGCTTGCACTGTAAACCTTGCTCAGCAACTATGCGGCAGTAAGTAAAACATAATGAGGTGCTTGAGTTTTAACTGACAAGTATAACAAAGTCAACGTGCTTGCGTTTTATTCCAGTGATGTGTTTAGTAACGCAGGTACAGATGATAGCCCAGAAGGAACCACGGAAGTAATCCATACCACAACGCCATATTTGTATAGTTTTGGCTTTGGTGAGTACTACCCTTGTACTGCCTTGTTTGTGCACCTCATACTTACATTAAGACCCACAGGCGCTATCAACTTTATTTTTTGCATTCCTGCTATCCGCAACATCGATACCCTCGGTCGCCGCACTCTACTTCTGGGCACGTTGCCGTTTATGAGCATATTTCTCTTTGGGGCAGCTTTTTGTTTCTTCAACCCCGCTCCCGCTGGGTCCGCGGCACATGATGGGCCCATCGCATTGTTTCTTTTCATGTTAGTTGATCTAATCCCGTGCTGCCGTTGGTCGCCACGACGATGTGCTAATTTTTACAGGTTTGCAGCTGTATATTCCCCTGGCATGGGGCCAATGCCATTTACTGTGGCTTCTGAATCGTAAGGCTTCTTTTATGTGCTACCACTTCCAGAACTATAACTAATCGAGTCGTTCAACAGATTCCCACTTTCTCACCGTGAAGTGGGTGTTGCTTTCAGCGTTGGCCTCAATCTCTTCTTTGCCGCACTATTAACTTTATTTTACCCACGGTAAGTTTTTCTTTGCCTCTCTTTATTCCATATTATTAATATTAGAATGGCCATTAACGTCAATTTACAGAATTAACGGGGCGCTTGAGGGAACGGGCTCTCTCTGTCTTTTTGCCTGCCTCAATATCATCGCCGCAGTACTCATCTTTCTCTTCCTCCCTGAAACAAAACAGCGCTCTCTTGAAGAGCTTGACCTCGTCTTTGCTGTTCCTATTAAGAAGTTCATGAACTATCAACTCTTCAAGGTGGTTCCGTACTACATAAATTACTATGTTTTGAAAAAGGAAGTCGTGTTGGATGATTTATATAAGGATAAGATATGGGATCATCGGACTGAGATTGAGCTACAATCCACGCTGGAAAACAATGATAATAATGGTTGGAGTACCACCTGGCGACCCAGGACGGCGGAAAATGACAGTATTGAGGTGCCACCAGAGCAAGCAATAGATGGAATAGTTGGGGCAAGTCGAGATAGCCATAATAGTTCACAGGGGGACGGTGTTCGCTCAAGATCGAGTTCAATGGGGACTTTTGATTAATGGATGAAAATACAGATGATGAAAGGCTACATCAGAGAGGAGACTTGAAAGCCAAGGATAAAGAAAATTTTACTTTGGCAAAGAACGTGCCTTATGCAGGCCCCTATTTATTGTACCAAAGGATTTGTTATTCGTGAAAGACAGAATTCTGTGAGGTCCAAGATAATTTAATTGCTACTTGTCTTGACCTAAAAAGTAATAATTCAGCTTAGTTTGATTGCTTGTAGAAGCTGCCGTCCGATACAGCCAGAAATTCATTAATTGGCTTAAAACTATCCAGTTTCTCATTAATACATATAGTTTAAAGGTTTTGTTCACATATTATTATAAATAGAATGATACTTACAGCAGAGGGATCCCAGGCGTCTTAAATCCAGGACCATGTAAGTCAACAATTAATGTATCGTGCGGCGCAGAGTCATCATAGTTCTCCCTGTCTTCTGGCCACAGAAAAGCAACTGACGCACGTTTTATATTGTTATCCTCAACCTTACAGGCTCTCAATACTCTTGCCGCTGTCTTCGAGAACCAGATTCTCTGTGGAAAGTCTACCACACTACCACCTAGAAAAAGTACCCAGAGCATTAGATCTGGAAATGTACCAAGGAAGATGTTGAGATCGCAGTCATTCATATCCATGATCTCTTGAAGTTGATTACCAACCTCCTGGAACATCTTAACGTTCATAAGAAGATCCCGAAGGGCCGAATAAATGTATAGCAGAGACGCACGGGCAAAGAAAGTAAAGATCAGATTGTGGTTATCAATTTCTGGGCCTGATTCTCGTAAAGAAGAGTGGAGAAGTTGCTGCACCTCGCGTTCGAGTAATTCGCAGCGATCGCTAAATTGTAGGCCATGAGAACTGGTACTGTCTGTTGAATTTGCTGTTGCCTTTAATATAGAGAGATTGCGAAGGCCCCAGTATACTCGGGCTGCATTGTTGCATAGTGCCTGCTGGTGTGTAAAGTTGAACAATCGAGCATTGAAGTCTGCAGCATATAAAGACGTCGACAGACTTGGAGGCCCATAATAAGCGTGGTGATTTGCGGATGCAAATCTAGCAGGGTTGAAAATTGGGGGCTCGACCAGAACTATAGATGCCACTAGATCAATCCTGATCTTATTAGAAGGTTACTTATTAATGAGGTCATCCCGGAGGGTCGAATACAATGTAATGGGACTACTCACCACCCCAAAAGCTTTTGTATGAGCATGTCAATCTCATCCATTCCCCCTCGAGCGGAGATAAGTCTTTGCAATGCAGCCTTATGTGCACCCACGCCAGTTTTCTCTACTTCTAGGCACTAGTCAAGCAGTGTCAACCATTTAGGAGCATAGCGTGTAATCTTAGCAGCGTCACTCACATCGGCAATACTAAGGACTGCAATAGTGGCAATGGTGTGATCACTAGCAGCCAACTCGATCTGCGTAAGCCTGGCGTTAATCAGTCTAATGGCTTCTCCTCGGTGATACCAGAAGGACTGTGGCGCAGGCTTGCCCTGTAGGCCGGCGACATTTCCTGCTGATATCATCATCAACGAATGGTAGAAGGCCGGATCAACTAATGCTTTGGGGAACCATTGCTTGCGAGGCCCTGGGGCGGTAAAGGTACCAATAAATTGTGTATTATCTTTGTTATGCATTAGTGCTGTATATCTATTTGGTATATTGGCTTAAAAACTGGCTATTGAATATTAGATAGGCTTACAGTGGTGCACGAGGAGCGTCTCATCATACAAGCCCCCCGGTAGCATACCAAAGGGGTCGATATTACCAGAGCCTAAGAGATTGATGGACGGGGGCGATGCACATCCTACAGGGTCTTGGCTATCAGGTTGGCTTAGCTCTGGGCTAATTGTGGTGGCATGGAATAACTGAGGCGTGGGCTGGCTAGAAACCCCTCGTGGTGCTGGACTCGCGGCGCTTATTGATGTTAGAGGCGTCGACTTAGCTCCAAGATCTATAAGGACTATCTCATTATCCAAATCGGATTCCACGGAAGCGTTGGCATCATCTTCGCCCCGCCAATGTGTCCGTGGCCTTAGGTTGGCACACATCGTTCTAATCACACGTCGTCCGCAGCTTTGGATTACTATTCATATTTGTAATTGCACCACTGTACTACATGGTGATTATGGGCGCGTAGTTTGCATGCGTATTAGAGATGGGCGTGGAAGTTTTCTGTGATAGGTGGCGACATAGTTTGGTCAGCACGGCCGAGCTGTGCGGAATATCCCGGCCTTCCGCGAACTAACCTCCACACTCTATATATCAGCTATATCTTAAGGAACTATCAAAAGCTACATATTAGTATACGATTTCTTAACTATAATAGCGAGATTAATAAGCCAAATAGTGACTTATTTAAAGGTGTTGTGTGGGATAACCTACAGTAGTGTCGTACCACTGCCGTAGTTCTCATAGTCTAGTCCGCATTCTGCTGTACGTTCTTTAACGCCGGGGCTAAGCCTTGGTAGGCACAACCATAAATAAGCACAGAAAGTTGAGACGAGAGCTATCATGGCTGGTGGTTAGACAATATCATATTCTGGCTCGGAAATCTGCCACTTAGCCGCATTCTGTATGCGTATTCTTTAACGCCGGGGCTAAGCCTCAGTAAGCACAACTATTAGCCATGCAGTTATAAGACTGGAGCTAGCATCACTAGTGAGTAGACACTAACTTATTTTGGTTTAGATATCTGCCACAAATCTGCCACTTAACTACATTCTACTTGCGTATTCTTTAACGCCGGAGCTAGGCTTAGAACGTAACAACCTTGATTACTATGCGACAGGACCGTGCCTGGTTATAAATCGGACAGTAATTGATAATGCAGAAAGTGATATAATTAGGAAAAATTCCACACGAGGTAGGAAGTATAAAGACTAGAAATAATAACACCAGTATAGGTTCAATTTGACTCAGTATCATCTCTACATTCAACAGAGGAACCAAACTGCCAAACAGTATCTACCAGTCCGATCACTCTTGAAAACTATTTACAATGTCAACCCATCAAACCGCCGTTACCCAATACATCGATGCCAATGGAACCAAACTCGCTTACCGCCGTCTTGGGCAAGCAGACGGAATTCCGCTGGTGATGATGGCTCATTTCCGTGCCAATATGGACTGGTGGGATCCAGCTCTCATTGACAACCTTGGGTCAGCTCGTCCCGTCATCATCTTTGACAACGCTGGCATTGGGAAGAGCAGTGGTGTGATTCCAAACACCTACGCAGGCTGGGCTGCTCATGTAATCGCCCTCATCCAGGCCTTGAAACTTCCCCAGGTCGATGCCCTTGGTTTTTCCATGGGTGGTTGTGTCGCGCAAATGCTCGCGCTAAACGCACCAAAAGGCTTGATTCGCCGCGTCATCTTCGCCGGCACTGTGCCAAGTGAGGGCCCTGACTCTGTTAATGTCACTGATTGGCATCCCTTTGAGTTACTGAAGACAGGCGATTCGCCCGATGAAATTTATCGCGGGTGGGCCTATTCCTTCTTCCCGGACACGGATAAAGGACGATTTGACGCGGCGACTGTGTGGGCACGAATCCATCTCCGACAAGAAGACCGCGCACCATATTTGTCTGCTGCGATTGCAGAGCAGCAGACGGCGGCGTTTGTCGATGACTGGGCAATTGAGAACACGACGAATAGCTATCACCGGCTCGGGGAGCTGAAAATTCCAGTGTTTATTGCAAATGGAGATGACGATCGGTTGTGTCCAACGCCAAACAGCTGGGTGATGTTACAGAAGATTGAAGGTGCGAGGTTGGCTATTTATCCTAGGGCAGGACATGGGTTTTTATATCAGTTTGCACAATTGTTTGCAGGGCATGTGAATCAATTTCTGGACGCAGAGGATGAGAGGACGGAGTATCCTAGTACACCATCCCTCGGATGATCGCTATTCTGAAAAAAATCTTATTTCAACAAAGAAATGGGCCTTATGCAGACTTATGCAGACCCATGTTTACTGCACCAAAAGATGTTTTATTAGTGAAAGATGGAATGTTGTGAGCTTTAATGTCGTCTCTTTGTTTTTGTTCAGCTTATTGTTTGCCGGCCACGCTTCCGCCATTGTTGGCGCACCTGTAACTGTATACTGCAGTGTCAACAACGGCGGGAACAAGGAAAGTGAAGAGGCTTCAGCATCGATAAATCCCAGTGTCTCACCCTGCTTGCGTCTGTTGCTTTTGATGAGCAGTGTATATTGCTAAAAGAATTTATACGCTGGTCAATGGGCATTGTATGGATATCGCTCAAAACATCACACCTAATTTGATGGACGTCGTATATTGTTCAAGGGATATCATGCGTTGTTCAAAGAATATTATGCAGCGTCGTATATTGTTCAATGGATATCTTAAGCTGTTCAAAGAGTATCTCCAGCGTTCACTTGAAATAGAGAGATAGATTCTGGAGAGACTGTTGCAGTTTGGAGCATAAATAACTGCCAAAGGGTCCTCTCTCCTCTCATCATTCTACGCAATCAACGTCTTCACATATACACTTGACTGGCTCAAGTGCACTTCACACTCTCAACCAAACAAGTCAACACACAGTAAGTTTGACGTTGTGAACTCACCATGAGCCTCACAAGCTTTCTTTTGACACTCGTGCCCGTCTGGACGTGGCACCAATGGTTCCTCGCACTTCACACCCCCTACCGGTATGGTAGGCTCATTGGGAACCTCATTGGCAAGTACCTGTACCGCCCCTACCCCGTCCTTCATAATCCAAAGTACACTGGTGAGGATGTCACGGTGCTCGTGCCCACGATCACCGATGACATGGAAGAACTTCGACCGCACTTCCTCAGCATTCTGGCGACACCCATTCACCAATTCATTCTTGTCACGACACACAATCGCAAAGCCAAACTCCTCGCGTTTGCAAAAGAGCTCGCAGACCCGCGCATCAAAGTGCACAGTATCCCAATTGCCAACAAGCGCACCCAGCTTGCTGCTGTGATACCAAAGGTGACGACGGATATTTGCATCCTTGTCGATGATGATGTGACCTGGACCCGCAGCATTCTCTCCTGGCTGCTTGCCCCCTTTGAGAATCCCCGCAATGGTTCCGTTGGTGTCGGCATGGGTGCAATCCGCATCCGTTCTGGCCCATTGCTCACACGTTGTATTAACTTTCTCGGTGCTGTTTATCTCGAGAGAAGAAATTTTGAGGGGGCTGCGACGCTGACCCTGGATGGAGGCATTTCATGCATGTCCGGAAGAACAAACGCTCTCCGAACATGCATCCTGCAGGATGAGGCGTTTCTGGATGCGTTTTGTCATGAAACATTCAACGGAGCGCCGCTTGCAACTGGAGACGACAAAATGATCACTCGCTGGCTGGTCCAGAAAGGGTGGGGCATGTATGTGCAATACCACCCCGAGGCACAGCTTCTGACAACGCTAGAGACCGGATTTAAGTTTCTGTACCAGTGTCAGCGATGGGCAGGGAGCAGCTGGCGTGGTAATTATACCAGTCTTTTTGTCGAGTCCAATCCGTGGGCTGTGTTCAAAAAGCAGCCTTGGACGTTCTACGCGAAATACATCGCCGTGTTCACGTCGGTGGGTCTCATCACGGATCCTCTGACTTGGTATTGCTATTACCAGGTCCGGCCGGTCCTGGACCCAGCCTCGATCTGGGCAGGTAATTCTGGGTGGGCTCTAACGTTTTTTCTTTATCTTTTCACCAAGGCAATCAAGCTGGAGAGACTTTTCCGGGCACATCCCAGAGATCTGGGGTTCCTGCCTGTCAGCATTCTCTTTGGACTATTCCATGGCTTCATCAAGATGAAAGCCTTTTGCAAGGATCAGGGGTGGCTCACCCGGTAAGTTTGCTCCGACTTCTTGGTGCAGTACTGTACTGACAAGCACAGCCAAAGCAGTGATGTCCCCCGGTATTGTAGTGCATGTTCTGCCCGACTGGAGTCTCGGATGGAATTTACGTACTGATGGCACGATCGTGTTGGATCGTTCTGGTTTTGGATCGTTTTGGTTTTGCTTTTGGGTCGTTTTGGTTTCGAGCCAGTCTGATTTTGAATTCTTTGGCTTTGGTTTTGGATTTGAGTCGTTCCGATTCTGGATCGTGCTGGTTTTTATATCATGTTGACTTAGGATCGTTTGGTGGCATTGCGGATTAGATCGTGCTGAATTTAGAGTTTTGCCCATTCCGACCCATTCGCTTCTATTCTCATGTGAGCCATATTGTTTTACTGTGCAAGACTTCGGTCAATCGTGGAAGACCTGGAAGACCTGAAACTGAGATCTTACACCATGTATGATGTTTCTGTGGCCAACCAGTTACTCCGGCGAAGGCTGCGCTGAACCAATAATTCTCATGCAATAATCACATGTAACTTCGTGATAGTGGCAGCAATTAGACCGAAAGTATGAACGAATTCCAGTTTGATGGATGAAAGCGTGTAGATCGTTGTCCTGTATGTGAAGCTCCAAATCCAACTGACTTCCTTCGGTGTGGCTATTCTTCGGCGTCGATAACATCTTACCGTCAGATCGGGGCTGCCGCGGGAGCTTATCCACTATTAACTATTGAACTAGTGGGCTCTAGCTTTTGAAGATCACTTATTAATAATTGGCGCATGAATGTGAAGTAGTTAGTCCTCGTTGCACCGACGATATGTTCAGAAAGAGGATTTAGAAGCAAAACCAACTGTCGCGAGCCCAACTCGCAGAAGAATGATGTTCATCGCCCGCAAAAGTTTCGTGGGCTGTCTTCTTCCGATAAATCTGTGTTGGATAAGGCAGCTCCACACATATATTTAGCTATTAAGGTACGGCTCCGCCTACATCATTGATCATTGCCCCACCTTACACATGATTTCTAACGGTGGGCCTTAAATCCATAGCTCATCCTTCCGATCCTCAATTCTTCATCCGTCAATCCTTCAGATGTTGATTGTAGATTTGGTAGTGTAAGTGAGTAGCAAAAGCCTCGTGATCTACATGGACGTTCTCAGAAGAGAGAGGCTATGTATGTGGACACGCCTTCAAGAGACTGGAATAGATACGACTGCATGTCGGTGCGAAACTTTGCAATTTATTGTAGACTACCTATCTAAAGCCAGTGTTTGCAATAGCATTGTTCTTCCTACTGCTTGATTGCTGCTGCCTTTCATTGGAATTGCAAATATCGCCTTCGGTTGAGAAACTCTATCTAGCAGAGAGTAGCTTGTACATCCGTAAATACAGGAGAACAGCCGTTTCTGGGATTGTCGTAAGAATTAACGAATTCCACGGTGATTGGTGCCGAGTCATCGGTGATAGTGTATTCTAGGTTTTTTGATACTGGGGTACTGCCTTGAAAGTCACCAGCAGACAAGAATAGCCTCTTCACAACAGTATTGTGTTGCACAATATTCATTGTCAGTGTGTTGCTGTTGGGGCCGACTCTGCCGCAGACGCCGTCACGCTCACGACGCTCTGTACGGGGGAGTTTTGTTTTGAAACTGACTTTCAGAGTGCCACCCTTGCCCCCAGCCACAGGAAACGTCTGATGAAACCTGGCTTGTCCGCGTGAATAACCCTTATAAGATCTGAACCCTACCCAGGTTGTGGGGGATCCTTTGGTAGGAACGGTACCGTCGGGTGCAAAGAAAACAAAGTCGTCGTCGCCGCCTTTGCCTCCAACAGTGCTCCATGGAGGAACGCTTATGGTTCCATAGCCAATACCTCTAAGCGAGCTTGTAGCCAGAGACGGGTTGTGAATCAGATTCGCCTGACAGGAAGAACAGGTGCCAGTAGTGCAGCTTCCGTCTGGACACTTGTGACCATGTCCTCCAGGATAATGAAAGGAGACCGGGCCAGCAAGTGGACTGTCTCTATTGCCATGGCAGAACAGATATGCGTAATAGTTTCCTTGAGGAACGCAGTTGGCCTGCCCTTTAGCGTTGGCAATGACCGTGTTACTACCATCGCGGGTGAACGAGTAGTCAAGATAGCTGCTGTCTCCGTTACGCCCAGGGTCCCTGGTGGGAAAGAAGCCAACCCAGGTGTTGGGAATGGCCTGAGGCGTTGTCCAGTGAAACCTTGGTGGCACTGTACCATCCAGATAAGAAAGTGTAGAGCCTGGGGGGCCGCAAATTTTAGCAGCAGTGTCGGCAATGGGCTCTGCAGAGACCATGAACTCTTGCATCAACCAGATAGCAAGACCAAGTCTTTTCAACAGCATCTTGAAAGTGGCCAGTATAACAAATTATGAGATTCAAGGTTTTGATGGTCGGCTTGAAGGTTTTGATGGTCGGGTTGAAGGTTTTTGATAGTAAGGTTCAGGCTTTTGATGGTGGTTATCTAGCTATCTTTTATAGCTAAACGATGCCACTCCTCTCTTCATAATTGTAGAAGTGCGATCAAGACAAGAGAAAAGACAGAGCTGAATAACAGACAAGACAGACAAGACAGAGCTGAATAATAGACAAGAATAACAGACAAGACAGACAAGACATAGCCGAATAACAGACAAGAATAGCAGACAAGACAGACAAGACATAGCTGAATAACAGACAAGACAGACAAGACAGAGCTGAATAACAGACAAGACAGACAAGACAGAGCTGAATAATAGACAGGAATAACAGACAAGACAGACAAGACATAGCCGAATAACAGACAAGAATAGCAGACAAGACAGACAAGACATAGCTGAATAACAGACAAGATAGAGCTGAATAATAGACAAGACATGGCTGCGTTGTAAATAAAATATGTTAGAGATACTAGCGTTAGTAGAAACTTCGTAGGCTAGGCTTATTGAATGTAACTAACCTAGCAGGTAACTTGCAGCTATAACCTCTTTGCTTACATTTCATTTTGTATTTTAATACTGTCATGAGATATAAGTACACGTAGTAATATGCACAAATCTCACAAACAGCTAGTAGGTAGTCTTTCTTAACGAGTTTATTTTGTCTGTTGTCATTTATTTTCATATGTCTAAGATTGTCTAATTTAGGCTAGCATTATTATTAGGGATACATATTACGGTGACCTAGAAACACACCTGAATAGTGAAGGTTTTTAGGTACTACAAATGCTTTCCCCTTAGTAGCGCTAGTGAATATTACAATTAAGTATATAGAGTAAATAGAATTAATTGAATTATTACGCTATATAATAGGCCTACATACATATTTGTAAGCTTTGTGGGTAAGCCCAAAACCCTAATAGAATAAGGGGTTGAAACCTAATATGTGATAGGATGCGGTGGCTACATGAACCCATGCACCACCGCCTAACCTGAGAGCCAATACAGGAGCCAGATAGTCGAAATGCTAGAAACCTAATTTCCATGGCCAAATGGCCACCGTAGCCCATGGCTCACGTCCTATTCCCAACAATTATCTCCGTGGCCGAGTTTGGCGGGTCACTGCAGTAGAAGTTGTGGTTACAAATGTAAGACAAGCATGCACGAGTGCCTCGGTTGCTTGGCTCCAGTCTAAGTATAATGGTGCTGGCAAGATGTGCTTCGTTTACTATCTGTTTCATTTTCACCTCTAACTGAATCAACTATGGCTCTTCAGCTACTACCAGTATATGATGACTTTGATAATCCTTGCCTTAAACGTACAGTACATACCGGGCAGTTACACCGACATTGAAAGCTGAACGTAAGACTAACGAGCTCGCAATAGACGATGCTGGTGGATGCTAGTGGAACATGACTTAATTCTCCAAAGTAGTTGAGCTAGTGGCAGCCATCATAGGTATGCTTTGTCAAGTATGGCATTGACATGGCTAATTGAACGAATGTATTTTTCATGTCCCGTTGTAGAGCCAGCTTGTAACAGCTCCTTTAACGCCAGCGACACAGGTCAACTACAGTACCGACTTTGACCAAGTCTACACTACTAGTAAAGTTGGGTTGTAAATTCACATCTCCTAGGGCCTGCTTCTTAGGGTTAGTTTAGTGTTATGGTGGAAAAGTGTGTATCGCTTTTGAACTCGGCTAGTCTTGCCTGATTCAATTTGGGTCGCCATTATGCGATTCTCTTTGATCAGTGGCTGCCAACCATCATCTCCACACCACAGGCTAGCCTTCGCTGAGGTTCCAAATATCAAACCCCCAATCCTTCACAGAAATCCTCACATCATGTGTTACTCTCTGACTTCCTTGCCGATAATACTATCTTTCCGAATCAACTAAGAAGTCTCTGAACTCGGCATTCTCAAAAGGGGCTTTGTCCTTTCTGCTTAACTGACAAGTGCCATCCACTAACAGATTCGGAAAACTGTTAGGTGTGGGTCCCTTGCGGCGCAAACGTAGACTTTTTCATAAGTCTTGCGGCTCACCCAGGATTTAAATGACCCTACCATCTTGCCTCCCGTGCCTTGTGATATTGGTCAAACACTGGTCACGACCCCATCACCTTTGAGTGCACTGGAGGAGAGCTCTTTGGTGCATGCTAAGGCATAGATACCACCTAATTCGCCCCCAAGAGCATAAAATTGGTCGATATTGAGGTTGTGGGCGACCTCGGATACGACCAATGGCCAATCAAGCATTTTGCGGTTTGGCTGGACACTAGATAGACCCATACCTGGTATATCAAGGGCAATTATGTGAGCACCAACGGCTTCTGTGGGTTTGGCCCACCATACTCCTTCTAGACGAGAAGAACCCTGGCCATGGAAATAAAAGACGACGGGGCCATCGAGGTCTCCATAATGTGCGAGGCCAATCGTATTCCCGCTAGAAAGCGTGAGAGTTTCGTTTTCCCCGAGAGCGTGACATTTCAAAACCGAACACAATCTCACCCCTTAGTCACACAGTATAACTGGGAATAGGCACGATGTGATGTTCCAACAAGATTAGCAGCAGTGTAATGTTGTTGTTTTTACCGCGCGGAGTAACCTATCCGCAGATCTGCAAAAGCACGCCGAATCCCAAATGGGCACGCCGAGCCTTGGCTGGAGCCTATGCATGTCATTGAAGCTTAAATTGGCTGCCACCACAAGTGCCACCTGTGATACCAACCAGATCACTCGTGGTGGCCATGCAAAGTTGCGAGCATTGCGCCAATTATGTCACAATATGAGTCCCACGTCTTGACTTCTGTCATATTTTGGATGCCGTTGTTGGCGACCAATCCTGGGATTGGCAGGGCAGCACCTGATTAGCGCTGTTGGTTTCTGCTTGTTGGTTTCTGCCTTGGACCCAAGCGATTATTATTCGTGGCGGTGTGACAAGAATAAGTAAAGAAAAGACCGGTAAAATAACATCATTCTTGGAATGTTTATGATTCAAATATCAGAAGCGTATAAATTTTCGCAAACAATATTATAATAATTATACTACGTGCGCGATCTTCAGTTTCAAACTTGATAATACCCAGCCATGTACACTGATGATGAGTGGCCACAGATGCCAGATGACACCGACTTCGACGGAAAGCATTTACTCACTCTGATCCGCAATGGCAACAGCCCGTTCCATGGAGCTTGGGATGTAAATCTTCTCATTCAAGAGATTGAGAAGAATCTTGATACCCAAGTGATTGATATCCCGCAAGTATATCATGGATCTAATAACTACGTGAGTCCTCATATCAAATCTTCATAGTATAGTAAACATTGAAGTTAAATGGCATACAGGGATTCCATTTCAGGTTATCAAATCGGCCAGACGTCCTGGCTCGATTAGCCCGTGGCGATGTTAATATGCCCGATTTCGACGGGTTTCCAATCCACAGGCAAATCACGGAAGCAAAATTTGAAGCCGCTGCCTATGAACTTCTACTTTCTGAGCCTCAAATCTTGGTATCTCGCCTACTTTACCACCGAATCCCCTTGGAGTACATTGGTCCTAAGATTCATATCCCTCAGGATATACTCGGCCGTCAGCTATCCGTGTTTGAAAGAGCAGAAGGAGAGAAAAATGTATGGAAAATTCTCAGCTCGGAAGAGAAGGTACGCATAAAATATTTATCATTCGCTGTGTTTTAATGTAGATCAGTAGGATTTACCTTCTTTTAGATCGAACTTCTCGCCCAGTCAGCGCGAATCCGTGCATCACTCTTCAATTTCAATCTCCCCCTGGATTTTGCTGCTGATTGGTTCCTTGCATGCCTCTTTGAACAAAAGCCCAAATCGCTACCTATTCCTGTTGCACCCACGCGTGAGTTCTGTGTTGCTCTTTTCGTGTCCAAAATCGAGGCGACAATTGGGAAGATAGATGACATGATTGGGTGGGAATCGGACGATGAAGTTGTCGGTCATAGAGCTGCTGCGGCCAAGCAGTCGCTATTGCGTCTTATTCCTCATATAATGCCAGAAGGCGACGATGAGCCTTCTCTCTACCGACTTGTTTTAGAACATGGCGATTTCGGTATTCACAACATGTCCATTACGACTGCAAAAGACTGTCGACCTCTTGTGACGTCGTTATATGACTGGGAGACTGGATGTGTAGTGCCGGCAATATTGTCCGATCTTTCGATGGCAATAGTTCCTGTCGACCTAATTACTGATGATAATGCCGCCCCTTCGATCACCAGAGTGCCCGATGACACAACCGCGGAGGAGCGCGAAAAGTATACGGCATGGGCGACGGAATATATTAAGGTACCTCCAATCGCCCCATGAGTTTGTTGGTATATTCAGATGAACTAACAATTCTCTTCTCATAGGTTATATTTGCCAACGCTCCCGACTACGAACGTGCAATCCAAGCGGGGAAATATGCACGCCACATTTGGTTTGCATTAAAGGACTGGCGAGGCCAGGATCCGGAGGGATATTTCGGTCGTTTAGGGGACTGGGCAGAGGCTAGGATGAATGATTTACGTGTTGACTGACTGCCAATATACTTTTGGGTATCTAGTAATTTAGTTGTGTTGTTTCGTCAAAGGCTCCAGCACCTCGAATATTAGCAACCATATGTTAAAAAATCACAGGTGAGTTTAGCTTGGCACGTAAGTTTTCCAACGACAATAGAATTGTGGTTCGAGCGCCATGGATTGAAAATTCGCCGAGACATAGCGAGTAGAGAGAGAGGAATAGTGCCTCGGATCTTAAAACCCCATTGTTGCATACAAATATGAGATTGAAGTTCGGATGTGGGGGTAGATTAGCAGCGGGACGAACCCCACTTAATCCCCCCTCCATGCCTGACTTGAAGTGGACCATGTCACATGACTGCGCGTCTCATGCGTAAACTTTACACAGCTAAACGCGCCAAACCAACCGCGACGAATAACTTCAAGGTTGACCGCCTCAGGCACGTCGACAACCACATCACCACAAGTACGAAACTTTAATATCTCTCGAATACGCCTTTGCTTTGCAGATGGAAAGCATACGAGATGTGTGCAGCCATATGTCCCCATGACTTCACATAATCTCGACAGTCATATTTCTTGGTTGTTAAAGAGCAAGCCCACAGTTGTTTCTTGCGGCGATCCCGCCCGCCACTTGACGACATCAGCAACCAAATTACAGAAAAGAGCCCTCGATGCCACGGTTGGAGAGACGAATACTACGCAGTTAGAAAGACAACGACCGCGTTTTGACTCTCGACAGCAAGACAATAATCTCGAAAACCCGGGATATACCAACCCTTCGACAGATATAAGCCACGCGGGCCCTCCCCGAGAAATTCAGTGCAAGGCAGACGAAAGTAATATGGCAAGGCTAGCCTCTGCATCGCGGAAACCCCGGCCTACACTTCTGCACAATCAGCCGTCTCCCGCGGGGGCTCCAGGTACCACAACACCTTCCTCAATTGCAGCCGCATACGCTGCCTCATTTCATAAAGATGGTGTGTCATGGACTTAATCTCTTCTCAGTTATGTTTTCTAACAATGCATAGGTATATCTGCAGGTACACCCTCGAGACAGCCAACCACGGCCTTGCCAAAGCCTGCCCATGCCCCACGAACCCCGCGGCAGACGCCAGGACAACTCCCCAGGCAGCAACCGCAGTTTTCGTCTGTGAGCTATGGAAACCTCGAGCCTGTGGATCTGACCGGCGATGAGGAGGTAGTTACGAGCTCGTCGATGGAAGAATTTGGCGAACGTCAGTCGTTATGGCGTGAAGAATCTGCTTCTAGGGCCTCGCCTAGGCGGGGAACCAAGAGAAAAAGCGATGAAATGACTAGAGAAAGACCGAGGAAGGAGTTGATGACAGCAAGCTCCCAGAAAGAAAATTGCCGGCCTGCGCGTCTTTCAGAAGAATTTATTGACATCGACACTCTCATTGAGCCTGACGAACCGCCACCGCCATATTCTTCAGTCGAAGCAAAGGCTCGAAATCAACAAAGAGCCAACCAACCGATCAAGCGAAGTGTGGAGGCGGCAAACCCCGAGCCTGAATTTGAAGAGCAGTATCATGTTGTTGAAACAGTGAGTCGGACAGAAACTCGCACACGCAGGGCACTTAGCCGATTGGCATCACACGACACTCCTTACGGCGGCGGCGAGAATAAGCATTCAGTTTCTGCGGTTGCGAGTCCGAAGTTTCAAAATGTGACAAGCCCCAGAATTGTTGGCGGTGCGAAGAAAGAAAACTCTCCGTTTAAACAATTGACAGACAGATCTATATCTCCTTCCGTAAAAGCGGCTCGGAATAATCAGACTCCCCGGAAAGATCGCATTATAGAAGACTCTGAAGACGATGACATTATTTCACAAGCTGAATGGGCGGATGTACAGATGACTGAACCTGTCAAGGTTGAAAGCCCTGTCCGGAGGAGCGTTTTCAAATCGCCATCAAAACAATCAAGTGTGGAGCAAAAATCATTCGGCAATGTGAAAAACGAGCCGCTGTTTGACACAGATGACTCCCGACGACCGTCAATTAAGTCGGCTGTTGTTAGCAATCTCAAGCAAGACAGTTTTCCGTCTCCTTTCCAGCGAGATTCGCCAACCAGGTTAGCCACTTCGCAAATAATGCCCAAGCCAAGCGCCGCATCAAGTCAGCCAATACCGTCGTCTTCATCGCCAGAAGAAGACAAACGGCTTGTCCGCATCTTCCTGGACAGACCATCTCATATACAGCACTTTTTGTCCCTGCTGAATGAAAGGCTCGAAGAAAATCGTAGGGTTATGTGCGAATACTTTGATGTTGGCCAAATCGCCCCTATACATATCAAACTTGAGAGAGAAAATCTAGTGAAGCAGCGAAACGCGGCCACAAACCTGCCCCCACTGTATGAAGAGCATGCCAAGTTAAGCAGTCAAAAGGAAAAAATCAAGGCCGATTATTTCGTTTATTTGGAGACAGCCCGCGATGTTATGGGGTTTGAAAATGAGATTCCACTCATAACACATAATATCAACCAAATCGAGACTCAAATAGCACCGCTAGTTAAAGCGTGTGCACTTACAGCAGATGATCTCTCGGCAATTGAAAGGTTAGCAAATGGTGGCAATCAGGCACAACTTCAGCGGCACGCGGATAAGGCCAAAGTTTCAACGGAGTTGCTCGACTCCCGGACACCATCTAGCTTAAATTATGACCCTCAAATAGTCCATCAGACGCAGGTTCCATCCAATGGAACACAGCCGACTACGAATGCCGCCACCAGAGAGCACCATCCAGTCGACAGTGGCTCTTCGACCTCATACCAAGCCAATAGGAGTGCGGAATTTCGGCAAAATGCCCAGCACGCCCTCCAATCTGATAGGATGGACTACGTTCAACCGGCAATGATGCGAAATACGCCTGGCCGATTTGATTGCCCGGAAGACTTTGAAGATGAAGATGACATGCTCGGCAACTTTGATCCCATTCCTCGAAATGTAGAGGACGAAGATTATGGCGACTTCGATGATGACGATGAGATGATCGAGTTTGCAGAGTCTTGGGATCGTGGTGAGACAAACTCAGGCCGTGTTGCGCCCGACAACCATGGGGTTTCAATGCCACCACCCTCGACACCTTCGGCTTCCACGAGGCCAAAGTTAAACAGCAACAAAGACATGTCTCTGCCTGTTAATGCAGGGACAGCTGCTCTGATGAAACACAAATGGTCAAGTGAGGTCAAACAAAAATTAACGGAGCGATTCCACCTCAGGGGTTTCAGACAAAATCAACTTGAGGCTATCAACGCTACATTGGGAGGCAAAGATGCGTTTGTTCTCATGCCGACTGGCGGCGGAAAGTCTTTGTGCTATCAGCTCCCAGCTATCATCCGCTCAGGCACCACACGTGGCGTTACTATTGTTATTTCTCCTCTTCTGAGTCTTATGCAGGATCAAGTGGATCATCTCCAGAAACTCGGTATCCAGGCTTTTGTGGTCAATAGCGAGGTCTCACAAGCTTACAAAAATATGGTCATGTCGGGACTCGAAGAACGCATACCGGAAGACTTTGTTGAACTTCTCTATGTCACACCTGAAATGGTAACTAAGAGCGAAGCGATCCTCAACAGGTTTGCGTCTCTCCATCGCAGGCACAAACTTGCTCGCATCGTGATTGACGAAGCTCATTGCGTCAGTCAATGGGGGCATGACTTCCGACCAGATTACAAAGAGCTTGGAGCGGTTCGTGCTAGGTTTCCAGGCGTTCCGATTATGGCCCTCACAGCAACGGCGACGGAAAACGTCAAAGTCGACGTTATTCATAATCTTGGGATGGAAGGCTGTGAACAGTATACACAGAGCTTCAACCGACCCAATTTGACCTACGAGGTGAGGCCTAAGCCTAAACACGACGAGATGATGGAAAGTATAGTGGAGATCATCACCAAGAAATATAAAGGGCAAACGGGTATCATCTATGCTCTTTCTCGCAAAAATTGCGAGAAGGTTGCTGAAGAACTCTATACCAATCATAGGATCAAAGCTGCTCATTACCACGCTGCTTTGAAACCAGAAGAGAAGAAGCGAGTGCAGCAGGATTGGCAGGCGGGAAAGTGGCAGGTCATAGTTGCTACTATCGCGTTTGGTATGGGGATTGACAAAGCCAACGTTCGATTTGTCATACACCAGACGATGCCGAAAAGTCTGGAAGGTTACTATCAAGAAACTGGCCGCGCAGGTAGAGACGGAAAACTCTCTGGATGTTATCTTTATTATGGCTACCAGGACACTACTGTCCTCCGGAAATTCATTGAAGATGGCGACGGAAGTTACGAACAGAAGGAAAGGCAGCGATCAATGCTGAACCGGATGTCGCAATTCTGCGAGAACAAAGTGGATTGCCGCAGAGTAGAAGTTCTCTCCTACTTTGGTGAACGATTCCGGAAGGAAGATTGCAATGGCACTTGCGACAACTGCAGTTCCAGCAGTGTTTTCGAAGCCGTTGATCGCACAAAAGAGTCTCAGGTTGCTCTGAATATTGTACGGCAGCTCAAGGGTGAAAACCTAACTCTAGTCAATTACGCCGACATCATGCGTGGTTTCAAATCTAAATCTACTAAAGTCGCTGCTTTAAATCTTGACAGGGTGGACGGCTTTGGTCAAGTGAAGCATCTAAAGAAAAACGAAGTCGAGGCCCTGCTGTATCGCCTTGTCAGTGAGAATGCTCTCAGAGAAGAGAACCAAATTAATAGAGCCGGATTTGCCAGTGCCTACCTGCAAGTAAGTTTCTCCAAGCGGACTCCATGTTACCTAGCTAACCATGCAGCTCGGAAAATCATATCAAGATTTCTTATCCGGCCGCAGGAAGGTCAAAGTCTCTGTTAGGGTTTCATCCCCCCGCGCAGCTAAGGCAAACCGCCCCAATAAAAGCTCACAAGCTACAAAGGAGTTCACTGGCGTTGCGGCTGCACGTGGCGGACAGTACCATCCTCAGTCAACGAACGTCTCTTCCCCTGTTTCTATGGCGGCAAATAGGCGCAAAGGCAAGAATCGTTACATTGATGATGAGGCGGAAGAGGACGATGAAGAGGAGGAAGAGGAGGATAACTACGGATTTGAAGATGGATTTATTGTTCCCGATGACCACGTATCTAGCGATGAGGATGAGGACGATGACTTCGAGCCGGTCCGGCAGGGCAACAGACCTGCGCTATTTCAACGATCCAAACGAGATGTCGGGCCCCGCATTACGAATGATGTTCTGATGAGCGAAGCAAACCTCTCCGCTCTTCACGTACATGTTATCCAGAATTTCGTCATCGAGGCCAAGAAACTGGACGAAGAAATCCGTAATAGCAGAGGGATTAGAAAGCCAATCTTCACCGAGACTCAGTTACGAGAGATGTGTATCAATTGGATGTTGGAGCTGAGAGACATCAGATCCATAGCTGGTGTCAACCAGGAGCAAGTGGAAAAGTTTGGGCCCAAATTCGTGGCGCTGATCCGACGCTTCCACACCGAGTACGACTCAATGATGCGACATAATGAAGACAGAGATATAGACCAGAATCATAGAAACGTTATAGACCTCGTCAGCGACAATGACGAAGCGGAGTTTGACGATGACGACGACGAGGCCGACGAAGAGCAGGCCTCGCAGGGCGAGACGAGCCAGTGGTTCCAGAACCGCCCGGTGAACTCAGCAACCCAGGCTTTCAACCAGCTCATTGCTGACATGATGCCTACACCCGCTAACAGCGGCGGAGTCTCGGACGGTGAGCCAATGAGGCCTACCATGAGCCAGGCCTCAAGAGGAAGGGGGGGAAAAGCTCGTGGAGGATCGCGGAAGCCATACGCCCGTAGGACGTCAGGCGGGAGCACCGGAGGCGCAGCGAGAGCTTCGAGGGCAAGAGGTGGAGGCGCAAGGAAGAGGAGTAGCGGGGGAGCAACGAGGGGTGGTGGCGCCGCAGCACCTAGTAGGAGAGCTGCGCCCAAAGCGCCAACTAGAGGGTTGCCTGTCGAGAGACGTGGCGGTAGTACTGCTACTGTAATGAGTAATTTTGTGCAGAAGAATTCGGGTGGTGGAGGGTCTTGGGAAAGGGCTGGTGGGGCGGGCGGCGGGCTGCCTGGGATTGGGATGATGCCTACTAGATAATATGTTGCTTCTGTAGCTTGTAGCTTGTGTTGGAAGAACAATATACCACTTTTCAGGATTGACTAGTTCGACTTACATGCAAAGACAAATGGGACGTACGTGGTATAGATAAAGCCTGTTTGTTGAATTTGATATGGTATGATTCCAACAGTCGTCACCAATTGTCAAGCTCCATTTTTCAATGTATAACCCGACACTCAACCTCCCACTGCCCTTCCTGACAAACTTCTCTCCCCCAGCCCACCATCAGCAATTCCCCACAGTCCAGTTCGCGGTCCCCCTTCCAATACCGTCTTCCTCCCCGCCAGCACCTTCAAATTAGCAGCCACAGGCCCAGCCAGCTGCCTGCCCAGCATGATCTGCAAAACAGTCTTGCGCAAAGTGAACTTACGCCATCGGCGGATAAAGCGTTGGGTGCCGCCCTTAACCTTCTGGTATTGGTTAAGACGCAGTTTCTTGTGCGGGTCGGGCTCTTCGGGGCTGGGTATGTGTTCGTATGGCTGGTCGGGGATGGGGGAGACGGCCGTTGGCGAGAGGCGGGTTAGGGGGATGCGTTTCTTGGTTTTGTGGGAGTTTTTGGGCTTGTGAGGTTTGGGTTTCGGGACTGATCCTGGAGTGTCGGCGGGTTCGGCGGGGATGTCTGTTGGTTCTGCGAAGGGAAGGAGGACAAAGGAACTTTCTGTGGTTGTTAGGGATGAAATCTCTCCAGATGCGAGACTGCCTTTTTTGGAGCTATCTTTTTTCTTCCGGCCGAAAGGACGCCTTGATTTTGTCGGTGGCTTGCTGCTCTGAACGTCTGTCGAAAATCTCAGCCTCTTTTCTGTGGCCGGTTTGGACGGTTCAACTGATTTGGTCTTCCCTCGGAGTTTCGGAAGAATCGAGTTGGATCTGCTCGGCGGCTTCGGAGGGCCAGCACTCTTCTTTGGTATGAAATTAAAGGATGGTTTGGGGATAGCCAGGGGGAATTGCCTGGCTTTTTTCTTTGGTGGCGAAGCTGGAAAGCTTATGCTGGGCTTTGTCGATGAAGGACCATCCCCGAAGGCAGAAGGTCCTGGCTCTTCAGAAGCAACGGCGCCCTCCTCGCAACCTGGAGGCAATGTAAAACGGTTCGGTGCATCTGGAGCGTCGTGGTAGATTTCTCTCGGAATTGTCTCGTCTTCCACGTTGCTATGTGACTCGACAGGATGATCGTCTGATGATAATGTTGCTGGCTCAGGAAGAGCCGTGTAGTTAGGCAGAGAGTCCCCTGGAGGATGATCGGGGGTGTCTATGTGATATCCGGGGGCTGCGGGGCGGGGTGAACCTCTGCGCCTCCATCCAAGTTGCTCTTCCGCATATATGGCTTGGATAAGGTCATCCGGATCAGGGAGAGTAGCATCCCCCATAGAAAGCTGATCAATCCAATGAGGAGGTGGGTTATGTTGACGAGGAATAGCCTCCTGTAATATACCGCCGTTGTCATTTGGGCCCAAGGGATTGGTATTTTCCAAACTGCTGGATATAAGGACTTCTTCTGAAAGCAAATCACACGACTCTCGGTGAGCAGATGAGCGAGGTCGTGGTGTGATTCTAGGACTTCGTGGTTGAGGCCGAAGCCAACGCATATTATGATATTGGTAGGTGTTTGGAGGTTTTAGGGTAATTGAGGCATAAAAACATAAATAGCAGATATGGAGAGCCGTTGACATATGAAATATAAAACTTACTACTTTGTCTTGCCATATTAGGAAGATTTTGTCTTGTTCCTGCCATATTTATCATATAGTCAGATGTAGTAAGTAATCCACTTAGCACTGTACGGGGGTACAACGCGAGGCGCGTCCAGACGTGCACGGACCAACGGCCTTTGAATTTCAGGACAGCTGCAGTTTGCTTGGTTGGCTTCACGACAGACAACTTCCAACAACCACCAACAACGGTACGGAGTCATTGAAACCAACCAGGCACCATGGCGACCACCGTGGACCAGAAGCTTTTGAAAGCGACCAAGTTTCCTCCAGAGTTTAATCAGAAGGTGGACATGCAGAAGGTTAACCTCGAGGTTATGAGAAAGTATGCCTCCTCAGTCATTACTACAGTCTGGTCGATAGGCTAACCTCTTCTCTTCCAGATGGATCGCAGGCAAGATATCGGATATTCTTGGAAGTGAAGATGATGTGGTTATAGAGCTATGCTTCAACTTGATTGAAGGGTCTCGTTACGTACGTCTCCTACGACACTGGCAACCAGCAACAACTGGTCTCGTGCCTTGCTCAAACTAACATTATTGCAGCCCGAAATTAAGAAACTACAAATCCAACTGACGGGCTTTCTGGAAAAAGATACACCTGCGTTTTGTAAGGAGCTGTGGAAGCTATGCCTGAGTGCACAGAATAGCCCGCAAGGTGTCCCGAAAGAGTTACTGGAGGCAAAGAAGCTGGAACTCATCCAAGAAAAGGTATAACTCGTATTGTCTCGTCATATAATTTTGATCTCCAGCTGACAGAAATATAATAGGTCGAGGCCGAGAAGGCTGCTGAGGAAGCAAGGCGCAGACGCGAAATCGATAGCCAGCGTGAACGAGATATGGACTCTATCCGAAACCGTGAACGAGATGAGCGTGGAAGAGGCGGATATGGGATGCGCAACGACAATTGGCGCCGCGGGCGCGGAGATCGCGATTTTGGCCGTGGCGGAGACAACAATCGAGGGGGGCATCGAAGGTCTCGCTCACCTGGGCAATGGCGTGCTCCGCCTAGAGACACAGACTCATATGTTCCACGAGGAGGTGGCCGGAGAAGGGACGATAACAGGCGCAGGTCACCATCACCTGCATTGGACAAACGACCTGCGTCTGCGTCACCTTCACGCTCCCCTCCCCGCCGACGTCGGCATTCAATTAGCCCATCAGTCTCTCCGCCTCGTCGCCGAAACCGCTCCATAAGCAGATCACCATCTCCAAACAGGCGAACAGACAGCTACCGTGGCCGCGGTGGGAGAGGTAGGCGACAAAGTCCAGACCGCCGCCGCCGAAGATCATACTCATCATCCGACTCTCGGTCCCCATCCCCAGCGCCGCGGAAACGCAGGAGGTCGCCATCCGCCTCCAAAAGCCGATCTCCTCCACCCAAGTCTCGCAGAAGACGCCGAGACAGCAGCAGTTCCCGCTCCCGTTCTCGTTCTCGCAACCGCTCCGTTTCACGGTCACCCATCCGAGGCAAGTCGCCGATGCGAAGACAAGCCTCGATAACCCCCGCGAGAGATTTGATTAGACCGAAACCCACTTCCAGTCGTAAGGGCCGTGACCGTGACGAGCACCGGCTAACTCGCAGTCATAGTCGAGACGAACGCAGTTTAACGCCACCACGTCGACAATACAAAAATATTAACAGAAGCCGGTCGAGAAGCATCAGTCGGAGCAGGAGCCCGCGAAGGGAGAGGAAGAGAAGGGGTTCTATTGAACGATATGCGCCACGGAGACACCATACCTCCTCCATCTCACCCCCCAATACCAAAAGAATAAAACGGGCTGATAATGAGGAAGATGAACGACGACGATCGCCATATCCTGCTGAGAGCCCTCGAGGCAGGACGAGAACCAGAAGCATCAGCAGACCCCATAGCCCACCTAAAGATGATGCGGAGATGACGGGAACTAAGGACCAAGAGGTTGGTAGTGCCTGATCATGAAGTTGCCAGCTTAGATGGCTTGGCTGACCTCTGCGCGTGATGACAGCCCAATGTCGACCAGCCACTGTCACGGCAAGACCCGCAGAAAGAAGCAAGTGCGTTACGAGAGAAGTTGCTGAGGGAAAGGATCAAGAAGATGAGAATGCTAAGTATCAGCTCCAACAAGGCGGAATAGTTTCTGGGGGGGGCATAGCAGGCGTCTCGTTTTATGTTAATCAACACAGCGGTTTACTAGGCTAGTTCAAATTGGATCGCAACTACGTTTTAGCTTCACTTGCAGATCAATACTCCTTCATATTTGCTGTGATACTCTGACTCTACTGTGCTAAACTTCCCGTGCATGTCTAATCATTCTAATTACCCAAGCTATATGACGGAACACCCTCCTTCCACAAATCGTGCAGGACTAGTTTTCTGGCGGGACAAACTCAAAATGGAGGCAGTAGTGGGTCACTTCGCAAGAGTCAGAACCATGCTTCTAAAATCTAATAGGTCTTATCTTCAATCACATCTTCGCTGCTTCTTTAGCAATCTCTTCTCTCGTTAAGGTCCGCGTTCCAGCCTTCTTCTCGCCCATACGGCCAATCTTGAAAAGGGTCTCCATCAATTTCTCGTCGCCGTAATGCTCATTATGCTGTAAAATAATATTAGTGGGATGCCGGAAGCCACGTTTTGATACTACTTACCTCGAACTCTGGGTCTTCTCCGTATGCTACTCTTGCAACATCGACCAAGATTCTCGCCGTCATACCCCATACCTTGTATCTCTCCATACCAGCCTCCTCTTCTTCTTCCAGCTGCTCGGCAAGAGCCTTAAGCCCGCCTTCTCTTACTTTCGGTTTGGTGACTTTCTGGTTGTTGACTGGGACATAGAAGTTGTGCACGCGCCAGCGGTAACCATCATGCCAGTCGACCCAGCTCCCTTCATACCAATCGCTCTTGCTCCCCGGCACCGTCTCGCCTTCTGGCACTTCATCTTGAAGCTTAAGGAAGTTATGGAAAGGCGCCGAAAAGACAGCGGCCACCTCCTTAGCATCGAGAGTGGGTATCATCGCCTCTTCGGCAGTTTCTCCATTCGCGCCATCGGAGTGCAGAAATGCCACGCAAGGACTCACCGCAAGCTCTGTCTTGGCAAGATTAAACGGGAGTTGGCATAGATGCTCTATCCGGATCGACTTTGGGAGTTTTGAGTCATCCATCGGCAACCCAATCTCCTCGAACGCCTCTCGGCGTGCAATCTGGAATGGTGTCTCTTCAAGGGTGTCGGCCTTGCCGCCTGGTAATGCCGCATGGCCGGAGTAGTTACGGAGAGACGCAGCTCGCATAGTAACGACGACCCGGAGGTCGCCGCGGCGGTCGGCAAAGAGGAGGAGGAGGACGGCGGCACGGCGGGAGACCGGGAGGTTGTTCCATATGGGAAAAGGCGGTGGGACGTAGGCTCGGAGCCGCGCAAGAGCTGCCTTTGACCGGGTCAGCATGTTCGGAGTAGGCATCCCGCATTCAAAATGTGTTGAGCTGGAATGGACTAACTGCGGCGGCTGGGGAGGCAGGGGCCATGGCCGAGTGATCAAAGACGCTGGAGCCGTAGGGTAGGAATTCGGATTTGGATGCAGACTTGATGTTCTCGATAAGCTCTGTTACATCATCCGTGTCTAATAATGGGGGCTCGGTTTGCGTGCTTTCATCAACAGCGATGTTGGGCTGTTGATCCAGGGTACTCATGTTGGTCACAATATGGTCGGGCAATCAGATGGGCTGCGCATCATATAATTCGTAACTAGGGATGCGCCTCGGCCTGTACCTCGGAAGCCCCCTCCCGCGGGGTTACAGTCATACAGTGGTTGATAACATGGGATTCTTGGCAAGGCTGAGGATTGACAACAGCCTTGTTGGGCGTCTCCTTCCCAACAAACAACAAATATGCATCCCTTCATCTCCTGCGTCATGTCCGTATCCTTCGTCTCGGCCGCAATCGCATTTGAGTTAATACTCCGCGCACGTTGGCTTGTTCCCAGGTGCCATGTCAACAAACATTGCATTTGCTGTTTGTTAGCCGGTAAGGTGTTTCTTTATGTGACACCCAAACAATGTCTGACGATGCTCCTTGCATCGTTTCCGGCCAGAAAACCTCCTGATTTCTGCCGTTGCAATTGCTATAAGAGTATACGGACCTATTCTTGGTCGTCAGTTTGTCTAGTTGAGTCATGTGAGCTTCTTTGTTGTCGTTGTGGACAGTGTCTTCTTTCTTTATTCTAGCGTAAGTCCTGTCTCAGTCTGTCTCGCGCAAGTTGTCACCGACGTGAAGTGCGCTCAATCTTGGAATCTTCTTGAATTCTTTCTACATTTATCCTATATGATGGACGACTATCACCCAAGCCCAAGGATGCATGAAAAAACGTCGAATTTGCCTCTGCTCGAGTGTCTTGAGATTGAACTTCCACCAGAGCAGCCCCATATGGAGCCGATTCCTCTGCCCTACTTTGTCAACAAAGAACTGCCACCTATTCCTCAAATCGCGCCTGAGACTGCATTGGCAGCACCTCCAATTCCTCCATACAACCCATTGCGCTTCACGAGAGCCCGACCAAATCGGGTTCCAACAGTTGATACGGCAATATCGCCGCGTTCTGACTACATATCATCGGAAGAATCGCTGTCTAGCGTGCCATCCTTACTACGGACGCGTCATGCAAAGACACCGAAGACATTGCGCCTGCTTGGCCAGCCAACTTTGGCCATCAGCACGCCCACTTATTGCGATACAAATAAAGTGCAACAGCTAACAGGCTACAATATCACCTCTCCAGCTGATCACCGCAAATCTATGGACTCCATATCAACATCATCCAGTTTCTACAGCGACCAAGAAATCGACCTACTGAGTGATCGCGATATCAACAACATCCCTGGGGGGTATATCGGCCTACAACACTCCGCCAACATAGTTCAGCGCCACTCCGCCTCGCCCCCAGGGACCCAAAGACGCGTCTCCAAAAGGCACAACAAAGCCTCGCTCGACGACCTGCTCCAGCGTCAATTCGCCCGCTTCCAACACGACACCCATTCCCCAACCACTTCCATCGTTCACTCTCCCAACTACTCCAAAGCGCAATCTCTGTACTCAAACCCCCCAACACCACCCCTCCATGATTCTCCACTCGCTGGTGGATTCTCTCTCCCCTTGCGCATCCGCCCTGTTGCGGGAAATGACATGCCAGAGAGCAGATTTAGCGATTCAACACCCCCAGCCTCGCCCACACTACGCTTCGTGGCTAGCATCCGCGACAGCGTGCTGTCTCTCAACGCGCACGCGCCATTAGGGCGGCCGCGTCCCATATCGAAGCTATGGGATAACCAAGGGGATAAGAACGCCGAAGAAGATTTTTTCGGAGGGGATAGGAGCTCTGAGAGCGGGGAAGATGCGTGGATGTCTGGAGGGCTCCAACGATTTATGCGCAAGAAAAGAGACGCGATGATTGGTGAAGCGGGGATAGAGGGGGGTGGGAAGAGGTCGAGGGGTGATGGGTTGATGAGGAGGATTAGCGATGCGGTACGTACGAGGCGGTCGACCATTCGTATTCCCCGGAGCGATGGGTCGAGGGGTAGTGGTAGTGGTCTGGGTATTGTGATTCCTGACCACCGACGTAAAATTGGTGGGCCGGACACTCCGATGCCCACGGTTGGGAGTGGGAAGGGCTGGGTCGAAAGTGTTCTATCTAAAGAAGCGGCGATGAGCCGGCGCAAGTCTGTTCGGGGGGCTATTGGGAGAGCGGCAGAGAGTCGATGGGTTGTGGGCGGGGAGGAGAGAAGAGAAAAGAGGAGAGAGAGGCTGAAGGATCAGATTAGAGTTATTGGGATACAGGAAGAGTAATGGTAAAAGGAGATGAGAATTTAGTAATGTAGTACATATCATAATTCATATATTAATTCGTACACACTATTCCCAGCCGTCCCATATTCTAATAATAACACCAGGCCGTTACATCATGTCCCACCTCCTTAACTCCTCACTCCTTTCGCCCCAAACCTCGCCTCTACCCCGTCAACCAACCTCCTTGCCTCCTCCAACACCTCTGCCGCACCCCCCTCCCCCCCAAGCTTCCTCCTCGCATCAAAACACCTCAACAGCATCCTCGCACGCCTCATATCTGGATCCTCATCTTCCCCATCCGCCTCCGACAATGCGCCACTGGCACTACGCGTTATTGGTCCCGCAGACCCTTTCCTCACAGTAAGAGGCGAAGCTGGTGAACCCGCCAACGATTGCCTCGTAGACTCCGGTGACCTAAGAGCCGAAGACGTAGTTGATCCTGACACGGAGCGCCGTGTTGCAGCGGCTTTTGCGTGCGCGATGGCTGGCGCGTCGGGGATGGAGAGGGCGCGTGAGGTGCGGCGGTCGGTTGTAGGGGGGAGGGGCGCGAGGCATGAGATCATGTGGAGGGCTGCTGTCGGGTCCTGAGAGGTGTTAGTGGGTGCTGGCTGGGGAAATGGAGGAAGACGTACAGCTACGAAGAGATCGCTGAGATCGGCGAGGACGTGGGCTGTTTGGAGGGGCTGTGGTGGATTGGCGGTCGCCATGTTGAGTAGATATTTGGTGATCTGCGGCTATGGAGGTAGTTGGCGTGTCGCGTGTGTAGAGGTGAGTACGCGTTTATGTCTGAAGATATCAGGCGTTGGAGAATATTACAAGAAATTCAATTGCAACTTCAAGTCTTCCAAGGTTACAGGAGTGATAGGCGTCATTGCTGGGGAAAGAAGTGCCGTGCATGCCCCGCAATCCACGTTCCAACCTGTCATCGGAGCGGACTTGATTCCGCCGAAGCTCCATCGGCATCAATGCTCCACAGCCGAATATATAATCTGACTGCCCCCTCTTTCCCATACACAATACCCAATCCCACAACTCCGGAAAAGCATTGAGTTAGCACAGCATGTCGGTCATCTTCAAGCGCGGTCTGGCCACCGCCTCCAAGGCTGTGCCGAGCTTTGCAAGAGCCCCCAAGATCGTCTGCATTGGACGGAACTACGCGTGAGTCTTCCCCAATTACCCTTTCGGCTTGCGGGGACCAAACCCCTCCCAGCCAGCAAGAGAAGAGACCACATCTAACAGATGCCTTCCCCCAGTGCTCATGCGGCCGAACTCAACAATGAGCAACCCAAACAGCCCTTTTTCTTCCTCAAGCCCGCCTCCTCCATTCTCCACGCCGGCGAGGGCGCCGTTCAACGCCCCAAAGGCATCGATTTGCACTATGAAGTCGAGCTCGCACTCCTAATCGGGCGCAATGTGACGGATCTCGCTGCCGACGATACCAAAGGCGCGCTAAATGCAGTGGAAGCGTACGCAGTGGGTATCGATATGACCGCGCGCAACATGCAGGACGATGCGAAGAAGAAGAGCTTGCCGTGGAGCATGGCGAAAGGGTTCGATACATTCCTGCCGCTGTCCGGTGTGATTCCAAAGTCGGCGATTCCAGATCCGCATGATGCGGAGGTGTGGCTGAGTGTCAATGGAGAGAAGAAGCAGAGTGATAGTACGGGGCTGATGGTGTTCCGGATTCCGCGGATTTTGAGCGACATTAGCAAGGTGATGACTTTGAGGAGGGGAGATATCGTGTTGACGGGCACACCAAAGGGAGTCGGGAGCGTGAAGCCGGGAGATGTGATGACGGCTGGCATTAGGGTTGGGGGAGTGGAGGTGGAGGAGGGCAGGATCGAGGTGAAGGTTGAGGAGGCGAAGGGGGCGTTTGTGTACGGAGAGAACTAAGAAGTGACCAATGCAGGAGTCATAAGGGGATATAACTGTACTACATATCACTGTTATAGAATAGCGAGCAATGATCAACACAGCCCTGCTTTTGGCGCCATATATACAAACTTCATTGGTAGCAAATATGTAATGTAAGCAAAGAATATATACCGTCGAAACAACGAGCAACAACGTGGAGAGGCAGCAGCCCATGCCTACATGCCTACAGCCTGCCCTACCCTCTTACTACCCTCTCAAACGTTCACAACGACGCTGTACCCGCTCGTCTTCATGACAGCATCAGTCCCAATAAACGGCTCGGTGCCAGCCCCAATGCTGGTGATGTACTGGCTAGCGCTGTAACCTTGGCTGGCAACAAGGTACGTGTAGAACTCCTTAAGATCGCCACTGAAGCTATTGACCTGGCTGGGAGCGACAAACGAGTACACCTTCATGTTGCCGTTGAGGCCGTAGTACAGGTTCCACTGCTTGCCAGCAATGGTGGGCGTGTCAATCACAGAGCCCGTGGCAGAGATGGGGCCGGCGCCTCCGATAGCTGCAAGCCAGATCATGATCTCGTAGTCGCTAGAGCCGTCGCTGTTGCCGCCAGCGGTGCTAGACGAGAAGATATCGTAGGCGACATCGGCGACCATGCCAGTGCCGGTGTATCTGTTTTTGTGTTAGAGTCTGCGCTCCAGATAGGGGGGGCAAATAGGCCGTAGGGGGCTTACGTGTAATCCCACTTTGAAGGAATCGACTTGATGGCAGACACCTGGTAACCAGTGCTCTGGGTGACAACCACATTGGCGAAGCTCTTAACGTTGTAGTTACCACCTTGCCACGACCAGCTGGTGGACCAGGCGATGGTGTCCCCGCTCAGCGACTCAAAGGTGCTGCACTGACTGCCCGAAGTGGCAGCGTCGATGCCCCATAGGTCCTGGTACAGTGTGTATGTGCCGGTCTGGACGGTGTCCCATTGCCCACAGATCTCAGTGGCGCGCTCGGCGATCGTCTTGGTGGGGATGGCGGAGGCGGCCACTAGGGCGGGTGCGAGGGCGGCGATGAGCTTCATGGTGAGGTTGTTGCTGTGGTAAGTGAGGATTGAAGATAGAGATTATGACCGATGGTGATGTGAGAGGAAGAGGGCTTCTCGACGGCGAGGGACGCCTTCTTATTATAAACCCACTGGGCTCACTGTAAGAGCATGGAGCACAGAGCTTCCTGATTCCCAGTCAATCCGTCAAACGACAGGCCCTGCCGTCCAGCTCACCCATAACGCCGTGTTTTCAATATAAACGCATCATTTGCCGCAACCCTGTTGTGGGGTAAACCATCCTCTTCCCTAGCATATATAGTAGATCGCCATCATCACATCCCAAAGCTTCACTCTCTCAAAATTCCACCAATGACGCGCGGCGAGGACTTAATATAAGTGAGGCAAATCAACCAGACTATCCTTATGCGGCGGGCGGAACATCCCCGATCCACGAAACAAGCTTAAGCTTCCTCTGCCGAGTCCAGGGATCAGCCTGCCGATCGTGGGGATGCGAAGTGCCGCTGGCGCCTCTTCCGTCAGTCGTCCTATATGAAGGTCCGGCGGGGGCGGGGGACTGTAGAATTTATTCCAGTTTGTTCTATGGCTATTCTTTGACTATACCATGTTGGATACGTCGCCACCCACGGCTGAATGGAAAGAGAGAGGGCGAGCCATGAGGTACAGTAATGTGGAGGAGCGATTTAGGCGAAACGGCCGACGCGACGAGCCGCCGACAATCGATCAAGGCGGCGCTTTGGACTCCGCTGTTTAACGGGTATATGCTATGAAAGCTTGTTGCTGCAGTAGATGTCTGTTTCCTTGTGTTTGTAAAATAGTATCTGATATCACGTGCGTCAGCTATTCAGGTAGCAGGAAGCACTGCCACTGTATGTTCGCAGCATAGCCTCACAAACCCACTTTAGATTCTGCTACTTCTTCAGCCTCTTTTGAATCACTTAAAATGTGGTTCTTGCCATTATCCATGCAGAAAACGCGTTTCAGAATTTGTGTTTATCCTCTGCTACGGGAATATCGTTGCTACCATGCCGGAAGTTGAGACTGAAGAACCGCATGGTAAATATACAGACGTTGGTGACGAAATACGAAGACCTCCCCACGGCAAGCCAGCGGGTATGGTTGCGCTCTATGGGAGGAGCAGAAGAACTAGTTAGTCTTCGAGATCAAGTTAGGAAAAACATCGATTCTTTTGGTGCTCTGAATAAAATCATTTCTGGGTAAGTATCCTTATTTATATTGGCGGGAGATTCAAGAGGGTGGCATGAAAGCCGCCTGTGTATTTCATTTGCTAATCCCTTTTTAAAGCACATCACAAAAAGGAGTTTTAGCCAAGGTCGGAAATTCATGGCAGAGGTTAGAACGGGCCAAAGGAGGTCCATCGTGACCAAGATAGGGGCATCATCTATTGGACGTATACGATTTTACCACCAGGTCTCAGATACAACAAGAGCTCGAAGATGTTGGAATCACCTCGCAGGTTTTCAATCAATTTCGGGATGTGGTATTCCAGACACTTACGGGCTCCACAGAAACGGGGTTGCAGCAAACACTTACCAGCAGCATTGAAAAGGGGTTGCAGCAAACACCTCTGGGCATCACTGAGAAGCACTTGCCCCAAGCAACACCCCTTGGAGAGTCTCAAGTTACCAAGAAACTGCCGGGTATCAAAATCACCAGCAATCCATTTGAATATTCTCAATCCTCCAGCCCTTCAAAGAGCAGCACCCCCTCTGGCACAAAATACGACCTCTTTAGAGCCATCTCAAACGGCGATCTCTCCCGCGTCCAACAACTCCTCGACGAGGGACTAGACATCGAAAGCCGCGACGACAACGGCGGCCGAACCCCCCTAATCGTAGCCGTCGGATACGACAAAGTCGATATCGCCGAGCTCCTCCTCCTCAGCGGGTGTGACGCCAACGCCAAAACAACTAACAGCGAAGAGACGGCGTTGATATCCGCTTGCGCGTCTGGTCGGTCGCAGATTGTACTATTGATTCTAGAGCATGGGAATCCGAACCTCGAGGCGAGGGATAGGAATGGTCGCACTGCGTTGATGAAGGCAAGTGCACAGGGGTATGAGAGGCAAGTGCAGGTTTTGGTGAAGGCGGGGGGGAATATTGAGGCGAGGGATTGGAACGGGAGGACGGCATTGATGGAAGCTGAAAGGTTTCGGCATGATGAGATTGCCTGCCTTTTAACTAAGCTTGGGGCAAAAAGGAAGGAAAGAAGATAGATCGGCCCCATATTTGTTTAATTTGACTCGAACGTGTTGAGAGACGTGTAGCTTGTAAACGTAGACAGACAACTAATTAGACCATCCCCCTCCTCTTGATAATAAACTCCTTCTCCCCTTCCACCACGGGAATATCCTCCGTCTCAACCTTGACAACATTTGCGTTTGGCGGGCCGGTATTAATCTCCTTTATCATCTTTTGCAGAGCCCCTTCGTCGCCTTGGGCTTCGCCTTCGATCTGGTTGATGTGAGTATACCATCAATCACGTCTATGGATGAAGTCGGTATGGTACGACAGGCACCATATCAACAAAATAGAGACGGAATTTGGGGAGGTAAAGTAGCAACAAACCTTTTCTACACCATAGATATTCTTAATCCAACCCGTGACTCCGAACTCCTGGGCCTTCTTCTGCGTGTGCACCCTGTCGGGGCATCAGTAGCTGCACTCTAAAGTTCACCTGGAGATAGTGGAAGAGAGGATATACCGGAAGTATACACCTACGGATTATGTTAGAATAGCTAATTTTTCATAGTATACATCAGCAAAAACTCACCTTGGACCGTCCCTCCATGGATTCTGAAAGATATCTGTGGTGTTCAACACATCAGCCTCGCTCTCCAGATGCCCGCACCGCAACTTTCCAAAAATTGCAATAAGACAATCATGCATACCCTTTTACTCATAATGGCGCTCTTCAAATCCTTATCTCTCTCGTGTCAAATAAAAATCGTCGGTTCACAGAACCAAACAAAACGTTCTTGACAAGTAATCAATCGACCCGAAATCCCCTCTATTTCGTCATACCACACCAACGCGATAAACCCACAATCTTAGCGCAGCCACGCAGCGCAGCCTTGTCCTAGCGCGTCTCCTCTAGTGGGCCGCCCCCAGATTCTAAGTCGTCCAGGCCGTTCTTTCGTGCACGTCGCATCACATCTTCCTCAACTTCACCACACCACCTCCACCTCTTCATCCCCCACTGAAGAAATGGACACAGGCGCCCCCGACCACCCGCCCCTCTTCCGCCCCTCCAAAAAACGCAAGATATACCGCCAGCGCGCTTCCTCCCCTCCACCTTCCATCACCAACCCTGCGACAGAAGTTCCCTCTACCGCGCCTCTCTCACAACCCCTCACTGGCGAAGGCAACGAAGAAGAAGATGACACCGCGCCCTCCACAGCCGCAATCCGGCGCCTCCTCGCCGCTCGCCGCCATCGAGGTTTGGGGGTGGAATTCCGCGCAGATGGTCCACGGGGCGCGGCGGGTGATCATGCTGAGGGCGAGGGCGAAGGAGCTATAGTAGTCCGGCGAGAACGGCTAGATGACGGACACGAAGACGGGGAAGGCGCCGGTGGATTGGCGCTAGGAGGGAAGCGATTCGTGACCCAGACGGGAATGAGCGCTGAGGGCGTTGATAGGCATATGTACGTTCCCCCTCCCCCAATGCGCGGATACAGTAGGGGAGAAACACAGACTGATGACGCAGGATGGCATATATAGATTCTGAACTCGCGAAACGCCATCAACCCGCTGGCACCTCCACAGCGAGCACATCCATATCCGCCGCTCCTGCTGCGGAGGGCGATAGCGCCACGACGTCGGGGCAACGACATACACAGCAGGGCGATCGGCCGTATCAGACTGCTTCTAGGGGGAAATTAATGGAAATCGAACTCCCCCCCTCTTTACCCCCCACCACCGCCCCAGCGGCAGGAACGACGCGCAAACCGCGCGAGAGGGGGAAGAAAAAGAGGACGGAGGAGGATATACGCCGTGACGCGCTGGTGGAAGCAGTAATGCGCGAGAATGGGCTGGGGATCTATGAACCCCCTCCTTCTGGTGGGGACGCAGTAGGCGACGGAGAGGGGGATGAGGAGATAGCGGAGAGGTTTAGGAGGGAGTTTATGGCTGGGGTTGAGGAGCGGAGGAGAGGTCCCCCTGCTGG
>JPJZ01000525.1:0-25539 GCA_000750815.1 Pseudogymnoascus sp. VKM F-4516 (FW-969)
CATCACCGTCTCCATCCTCGGCCTCTCCTCCCTGCCCCAAAACTGCACCTCCCTCACAATCCTCTACCTCCTCCACCCCCGCCTCCAATCCTCCTCCACCATGTTCCCCATCGGCACCCACATCCTCTCAGCCTGGAACTCCCACCGCGCCACCCTTCCCCCCTCCCACCCCTCCTCCACCCACGGCCTCCTCGCCCTATCCTTCGACCNCGCCCTATCCTTCGACCAGCGTAACCACGGTGCCCGCCTCGTCGACCCCCTCGGCAACGATTCCTGGCGTGATGGAAACCCGCGACACGCGCAGGACATGTTCGGCGTGTATAACGGCACCGCGGTGGACGTGTCGCTCCTGATTGACCACGTGGGAAGCTATATCGCTGAAGAGATGGGAGGGGTGACGGTGCCGATTGAGCGGAACTTGGTGTTGGGGGTTAGCCTAGGGGGGCATGCGGCGTGGCAGGTGCTGTTTGCGGAGCCGAGGGTTGAGGCAGGGGTGGTGGTTATTGGGTGTCCGGATTACATTCGTAGGTCCCCTTCTTACCCCTTATATGGCCATCATGTCACGGGATTCGGGGCATATACTCGAGACATGGGAAGTGGAAGCGGACTAACACATCCCAGGCGTAATGAGCGATCGCGCGCGCCTCTCCAAACTATCAACCTACACCCACGACGCCGGGTCCAGCTTCCTCGGCAGCCGCGACTTCCCGTCCTCCCTCCTCTCCGCAGTGCAAAAATGGGACCCACGCGGCATCCTCTTTGGCGCACGTGAAGTGCCCTCCCGTCCACCTACTGAAGAGTCGCCGCGCGAGGAGGCGCGGTTGAAGGACATCCTGGATGCCAGGGTAAGGGGCAAGTCGGTGTTGGTGTGTAGTGGTGGGGCGGATAAGCTGGTACCGTATAAGGCGTCGGAGCCGTTGTTGGGGTGGTTGAAAGGAGCGGTTGCGAAGGGAGGATGGTGGGAGGGAGGGATGGGCGTGAAGGATGTGGTGTATGAGGGGGCGGGCCATGAGTTTACGGAGGCGATGGTTGGGGACTCTGTGAAGTTTGTGGTGGAGTTGATGGAAGGTGGGAAGGGGAGTGAGAAGGGGTCTAAAATTTGAGGAATGGCAAGACCGGCCGGCAGAAGGAGTGTATAGAGTGGACTTGCTTGAATGGCTTAAAAGCAGCAGGCTTATTAGAATTTTGAGAGCGCAGCAATTGCACCTACAAAACAAAAAAAGTTCACAAGGAGTAGCAGCCAGGGTATCCGCTTGTTTATACATCTATCTCTTTCTTTCTATTATCTACTCTGCTCCCTGCGGCGGCACAAACGGCTTCACCAACATCTCCGAGAACTTCTCCAACTTCTCCTTCCCCCGCACCTCCTCAACCAACAGCGGCATCTTAACCACATTAAACTCGTCATACAGCTCCTCAATCTGCTCCAGATACTTGCGCTGCATCTTCCTCCTCGCATTGCACTGCTCGCACTCACTCCCCTTCTTCGGAAACAGCAGCTGGTTCACCACAATACAGTGCGTATCGATGCTATACCCCGCCAGCTCCTGAATCATGCGCTCCGTCTCATACAGCGACAGGAACTCCGGGATGCAGACGCACACAAAGGTCGTCAAATCGGGGTCCTTGAACTGCGTGTTCACCTCCGCGATCGTCTCGCGCAGCGACTCGAGCTTCTCCATCATCTCGGGCAGGTTGGCGCCGTTGGGCAGCTGTCCGCCCATGATGCCGTTGAGCATGGGGCCAAATTGTGTGGAGAGCTGGGAGATCTTGGCGAGGGCCTTCTCAAGCACTGAGGGGAACTGGAGGAAGCGGAGGGTGTGGCCCGTGGGGGCGGTGTCGAAGATGATAGTTTCGTAGGAGAGGGACTTGACTTGCTTGAGCACCTCGGCGAAGGACATGGCCTCGTCAATACCGGGAATCTGCGTCTGTTAGTTATACCCTATCATCGGGAGGCGTTCCTGGGGAATACGTACGGCGAAAGCCAAGTCCTGCATCATGCCCCCCATACCAGCAGCAGCCTCGTTCCCATCATCAGCCTGGCCAGCCAGCAGCTCCTGAATACTGCCATTAGGATCGATTTCCATGGCGCTCAAATTCGTAAACCCATCAATGAGGCGGGCCTCCTTGCCGAACTTCTGGGAAAAGGCATCGGACAGGTTGTGTGCGGGGTCGGTGGAAATGAGGAGGACGGAGCGGCGAACGCGCGCGAGCTGGATGGCGAGGGAGCACGAGGTGGTTGTCTTGCCGACACCACCCTTGCCACCGACGAAGATCCAGCGCAGAGAGCGCTGGTCGAGGATCGATTGGAGCGTGGGCTCGAGGATGTCCGAGTCGGCGTCGATTACGGCGTGGGACATTGCGCGGTGGGGTTGCGCTGCTTTGAGCAGCAGGTGGGAGGTAAGGGTGGGGGTTTAAAGAGAGATGGAGAGGGAAGAGGTGAGATAGTTGGAGGAACGAAGGGATCGTTTTATTGCAGATGAGGAAATGGAGGTGGTATTGCGGATATGGTTTCCTCAACAGCCCAGAGCTTCTTTGGAGTTCTTGGAGTTGCTGCCGCTAGCGGCCGCACCACAATCGCCAGTCAGGTCCAACAGGTCATTGTGAGACTGTGGCCCAAAGGCTGTCTTGGGAATCACCAAACTTACTCTTATGGTTCAAGTTTAACATCTAAAATAGAATCACAATATGCATAACAACTGCATGGTATAAATTTTCTAGAGACAAACATATTTATTTTAGTTTTAAGCTAAGTGGTGTGTATATTCCCTACCCTGCTCGAAACTGAGGGCGGCGACTTCCGACAATGCGGGGCCATATTTGGTGTTAAGAGCTGGCTCGAGGTCGGCAACAAAAAGGCGCCCACACCCTCACGACGCCTCAAGTGTAGCTGTGTTGCTTATTGTATATTTGGTAGCAGTCGCATTTACCTTCGGCCCACCTCAGAAGACATCCCCCAGACGCAGCAGGTGATTACAAACACCTCGAAGCAAATCGGTTTATTCTACCCCACAAACCGCGACCCCGCCAACCTCGGCCTCGCTGAAGATCCCACTCACAATGGCCACCTCCAAAGCCCCAATCTCCTGCCACGTCCTCGACACCGTCATCGGCCGCCCCGGCGCCTCGATAAAAGTTACGCTGTCCTGTCTCTCGGCGCCCAACAAGCAATTCGGATCCATCCCGCACACCTTCAACGGCGTCACCAACTCTGATGGCCGCATCGCGGAGTGGGAGAACAAGTTTGGCGTTGAGGTGTGGTCGATTGTCAACGAGGGCAGCGACGAGGATGAGAAGGATGGCACGACAGTGTGGAGTCTGAAGTTTGATACTGAAGGGTACTATGGCGAGGGGAAGACGTTCTGGCCGTATGTTGAGTTGACGTTCAGAGTTAAGAAGGGAGAGCACTACCATGTGCCATTGCTTCTGGGACCGTACAACTATACCACTTACCGCGGAAGCTAAACTACTCGACGGCTTCATGTTATGGCCAGCAATGGCGGCAAGTGTGGGTAGTGCTGGAAAGGGGTTCCTGTTTATGAGCGAAGCCGTTGAGGCGCCAGTGGAATAACGACATACCTGGAGAAGATAAGAGGTTCCATAAAACTAAAATATATTTGATTGAGACACAGCCTTACCTGGTGATAACCGGGAGATTTGTGGGCTTAAATTTGGTGCTGTCTCATCTGGCAACGAAGCAAGAGAAGCCGCCCACGTCGACTGTCACCGCTGAGGCCATTGGAGTGAAGGTTTAGGTATTGATTTAACAATACATATTTTAATCTCTATGAAATATTGCACTCAATAATCCATTGAAAAAAGAAAAGAGAAAAAGCAGTCATGAATGAGGCGGTTGTGGAAATGAGATCTACCTTGGGAGATGTCCGTGAGACCTCGTCGTCGAGCCAACACGGTGGAGAAGCCCAGAGAACTTCTCCTTCGGAGACCGTTGTAAACACCTTACCCAAGTACAACTCCTTCAAATCCAACGAATCTATCTCAGTATTCCTATCCAAATAGTGTTATCCCATTGTCGAGCTCATCTGGGAACCTAACGTCGGTGCAATATTCCGCTCGTTTCAGTTCCCAGCCTCGCCTCCAAATTGCGCGCGCCAAGCAAAACCACTTTACGCGTCGCGAACACGCTTATTCCAGAACGCGACTTCTCAGACTTTCACCCTCCAACACCCCCACCATATATCCACGCAGGTGCATCCCACCAACTTCACCTGCCATACATCATACAAATTTCGATATCAGCATTGTTCCTGCAGCAATAGCATATATCCAATTATGTCATCTATAAAGCGGAGGAAGGTGGATTCCACCGCGACGCGCTCGTCCGTCAGGGGAATCGCGGCCTTCACAAAGGTTTCGAAGGCTCAGGTTATTTCGCAACCATTATACGATAAGAACTTGGCAGCGGCGACTAATATCGATACTGCGGATACATTTGGGAAGAGGAAGCTGCAGCCGGCGAAGGAGGAACAAGTCAACCAAGCTGAGGAAGCAGCTTCAGTGCCGGTTATAACTGTCACCAAGACTGCCGATCGACAAATACGCCCTCTACCACAACGACGCTCAGTTTCGGCGCAAAGCTTGCTCAAAACACCACAGCGGCCAATCGCCCCAGCCGAATCTCCCATCACTACACCAGGCTCCGTCGAAACACCCACCAATGGCGCGAACGACCTGCTCAATAGAATATGCATCAGCTCCCCCTCCTCGACACCATCCTCCTCCTTCAACGATTCAGAGGTCACCCTCGACTCATCACAGACAACAGTCTCGTCCCAATACGACCCCTCTTCCGACGAGCTGCCACAGCAACTCATCGACCTCTCAAACCTACATTCCTCCTTCCTCACAGCACTATCAATACACTACGCCCACAACGGCACCCACACGCCCGCCGACCTCCGCCTCCTCTGCCCCAACATCACCCGCGCCTGGGGCAAGCGCCGCGTCCTCCTCGACGACATCAAGCGCATTCTCGGCATCCTAAACCTCCACCCCTCCACTACCACACAATCCCTCCTAAGCCTCTCTGACTACGGGCAAAACAAAATCTGCGTCGAAACACGGACTCCTGACCGACCAGGCCGTATCGCAAAGCCCCTGGATGAAAACACCTTGAACGATACATTCACCGCTAACCTCACGTCTCTCTGGCGCAAGTCCACCGACGGAGATATCGATGCATTCATATCCACCCTCCCCTTAGAAGCAGTCCGCACCTGCTCCTCCCTCGCCAAGATGTCCCCCCTCCTCGCCAAAGGCCAGCGCAGACTCGAGTTCATCCGCGAAGGCATCGCGATCGGCCGTGCCGTCGAGGCCGTCAAATCCACCGACCTCGCCCCCCTTTCCTCCGATGGTCCGCGCCCCAGCCTCCTCGAGCGACTACGCGCCAAGGCACTCGCCAAAGCAAATGCGCCCGCTGGGCCAACCAAGGAGGAGCTGGCTAGAAAGTCAGCACTGGGACGGATGGAGGAGGTCGTCGCGACAGTGGGGTTACTGAGTTCGAGTGGAAGTAAAGGGCAGAGTCGGGTTAGTTTTACGATGGGGACTGTGGTGGGGGGGTTGAAGGATAGTTTTAGGTCACCGATTAGTAGAGTGGAGGCGGAGGATTGCGTGAGGTTGCTTGCTGGGGAGGTGGCGCCGGAGTGGTTGAGGATTGTGAAGAGGGGGAGGGAGGAGACGGTGGTGGTTAGTAGGGATGAGAGGCCGAGTGATGGGGTTATTAGGGAGAGGATTAGGAAGATGATCTGAAGAGGACGAGAGGGGGTAGCGAAGTGGTGAGGGGGATTTACTGTCACTGTCTGGCACTTTCTTTTTGGGTTTGAATAGCGTGGAGTATGCATTTGGGTTATGGTGCATGGGATGGGATATACCATTGTAGAAGTCCATGCGTTGGGCATATGTTTACAGGAGCATGGGGGGAGAGGGGGGTTTGGATAGTGTACGATTGGATACGCTTGAAGACGTACTTATTAATGAATTGATCGACTCAAGTAACTCGTCTTTGATTATCCCTTTTGTGAATGTAACAGCATCTGTAGGCGGCGAAGTCTCCGTGAATAAATGCGCAGCCATGTTCACGTTTTGCAAATTCACGTTGGAGAGCAAGATTATGGTATGGAAAGTCAGTTGGTGGGCAACGTAAAATGATTTTCTCATCTATGCATCTAGCCTCCTCACGCTCGCGCCTGAAATCACCAAATGCAAAACTTCCGATCCATCATATCCATCATGAAGCTTCGTCCCTCCTCCACCCAGCCCATCCACACGGCCTCCCCTCCCTTCCACACATCTCCTCTCTACTTCTTCGGCCCAAACCTCGGCGCCCCAATATTCGCCCCCCTCAACTTAATCCCCAGCACCTTCTCCATCGACCCCAAAATCTTCTGATCCGGCGCCGCGCTCCCTCTCTCGAAATCAGCAACGATCGAAGCGGTAGTGTTGCACTTTGTCGCGAGGTCTTTTTGCGTCATCTTGGGCTCCATTTTTTGGCGCTGGTCGGAGATCACTTGGCCGACTTCTTTGCCGACTGTGTTGGGCTTGACGATTTCGTCGGAGCGGTCGACTTTGGTGAGGCGTTGGCCTTCGCCGCCGCCGGACTGGGGGGGGTGTTAGCACTTGCACCATATCTCGAATCTCGAGTTCGTGTAGGGGAGTGGGGGTTGAATTGGGAAGGGGAAGGGGCACAGCGGTGGCGATGTCGGCGACGCGGGGTAGTTCGCGAGTGTGCGAGTGAGGTGCAAGTGACGATCTGTCATATCAAGGACGTGAGACTACTTACAGCATTACCAGAAGCATACTTCTTCTCCGTCCCCAGCACCGCACCACTGCGCTGCGCCTGGTTCAGCGCCGCCTTGCCACGAATGACCGTCTCGCGCTGCGCACCGCCCGCGCCACGGGTCTTGCTCCCAATCTTCGTGACGGTGTCCCAGTCATCCATTGTTGCGGTTTGTATATGTATTAAAAAAAGGTGAAGATGTGGTGTAGTTGTGGTGGTGATGTTGATGAAGATGTGTGTTGTAGTTGTGGTTGTTTGTTGGTTGTGGAGAGAAGATGGTTGTGAAGTGGGCTGGAAGCTTATCAGGTCTTATAGGTGCGGTGGAATTGTGACGATGCTGAAAGAATCGCTGGGTGTGGCGTTGGACGGGCTGTGGTGGTGTGTGCCGACCCCGCGGCGAGCCTAAACAAGCAGAAGAAAAGTGGCACGTGACTCATCGGAGTTAGTCAAAAAGCTTAATAATAGCTTGGCGAGCGGCCTGATATTGGAAGCTGAAGATGAACTGAGGCGGGTTCAATGGTTCTGTTCTGTTGGAGGAATGAGGATTTGGTATAGATATGTATCAGGTTGAATTCATCTTTGTCACTGATGCGTCTAAACTGAATTTTATGTTTGTCCTTGAGGCTGGGGCTAGAATTCAGCTGGATTCCTGGATGCTACCGGTGAGATGCTCTAATGGAGAACTCCATACAACGAGTAAAATTGCCTTTAAATTCCTCCATGAGCGTTAGACACGTACGTTAGACAGTTCTATGCTGCATAGAATCCAGTAACGAGAGTCTATAATTGAGAGGTAAATTAGCCTACAAAGCACAAAATAACTTACAGAGTAATAATATCCTGTACGGCAAGATATTCCGATTGCGGTAATGCAAAAGATTCTGGACCTTGACATAGCTTTCCAAGCGCTACAATAGGGCTTGATCTAAATGTAGTTAGGACTGTGAGTAGAGTAACTGAGAGTTTCATATTGGTAGATTACAAGGTCGAAGGGGGATATAGGATTGTAACTGTATTTTCACGACTAGGAACGATCGAGTTTAGGGTGCTTTTATAATATAATGTGAGGTATCTTGTCCGCCTATCGCCGTGAAGATTGATATTCAGCTTTCTCAAACTTCGATCCGATAGGTGTAACTGCAATTCTATTCACCAAGAAGGTGGGATGTACTTATATTATATAGTTGCAATCGCCTGCCTGTCTTTGACAACAGCGTAACCTTAGAAGTTAGATATAATCTGGTCAGAGGCAATAGTAGAAATGCCATTTAGGACTTTAATCTTAAGAATTTCCTCAAGCCGTTCTCGAGCAATCATCTCAATCCTCAACCACTCGTTATCAGTTTCCTCGAATGCCGCTTTGTGTTCACCGCTCCAAATTGCTCCTGCCATTAATGTAGAGGCTGCTGCCATTGTCAGCTGACCACTCTTCAACATATTCAGGCCCTTTTCGAATTGGACGTCTCCATCTTCCTCGGAAACTACCCAAAACTCAGGTTTTGGGTCGTATTTCTTCACAATCTCAAGAGCCATTTTTTGCGTAATGAGTATAGCATGAACTTGGATGCAATGATCACTGACTCGCTCAGGCTGCTTGAGAGCGCCAGCAATAGCTTTTGCAGCAGTCGAGAATTCTGAGGTGCTGAATGGGATATCCCCTCCATTCACAATTTCAATCGTCCGATTTTTAAGGTCAAGCAAAAATGGCAAGTCGAACAGGTACTCTAGGAATCCACCACATGCAACGATAGTCCAGTTGATCCTGTCAGATCTCGCTCGAAGATAATTTTCGATCTCTAACACATCTGTATAAGGCGGTAACGCTCTTATCCCCGGACTCTTAAGACTCATTGCGTAATCGGCCGGAATAAAGTGCTTGACTCCAGCAGAAATAGCTGCGTCAATAAGGGGTTTCTGACTTGCGACAGCTGCTCCGGCAACTGTGGAAACAACCGCATCATGGCCTTGGAGTGACTGCTGAAGGGACTCTAAAGAGCTGTAGTCCACTTGGCGGACCTCAACCCCATCTGGTAGATCCTTTAGAGAGGATGCGGAGCGTGTCAAGACTGTGAGTTTGAAGCCTGCTTTGAGAAGTTCGTCCAGGACAACGGAGCCAAATCGGCCTTTCTATATGGGTTTTAGCTTGTAGATTAAAATACACGTGGGCTCTTTTCAGGTCACTGCAGTACTTACACCGGCCAGAGCAACATTAACAATTTCAGACGTATAAGACATGTTTCGCTCGTCTGGGGTAGTGGAAGATCTTGAAGATGTTTGGTAAATATTCACAATTTCGTGGCTAGAGTAGAGGATAGCTAAATCTTATAGATATCATTGCGCATAGAGCCGTACAGAACCTTATATCGCCGTTCTTAATTCCGTACTTGCTAATTTTCATAGAGTAAGCAGCGGCTGCTTACGTAGCAAAGCTTTGGATCCTTCCGATAATACGCCCGCGACTAACGGTTAATTTGTTGTCGGTGATCTAATTTAAGGTATTTAAGGCTGTAAAACACAGCAAACAGCGCCAACTAAAAACAGAAAACAGAAAACCCTCCAAGAACAATTTTTATATTATCTGTCAAAGGCTATCGCGGAAGTACTAACTCAGTGTCAGTCTCCTGTAATTGCCCGAACAGATGTCGTGATGGAGGCCACGTGGGGTGGGGTCTGTCTGTAGCTAGCTAAGCCACGACGAAGGAATGGCCAAGGACGGCTAATTTAGCTGAGAAAATGTAGATTTCTCCAACATCTTAACTGGCAAAATCTTTTGGCAATATGTATGTTTTCGTCGCCCTCACAAGCCTTTTAGTACAGGTGGGGGAGCGACATTTATGATGTATACTATTCTTGGAGATAGAGAGTTCAGAGACCGGGTGGGTTGGTGATTGTACTTTTTTCTGAGAGCGAAGGCTGCTGGTGAAAATGTAGCCCTCCGTTAGAATAATTACTAGAGCCAAAGATCGTGTTACTCTTTAAACTGTAACGTAGGTAAGGGTTCGTTCAAAAGGGCCTAATGAAAATAACGGTAGTTCATCGGAGGTTGTACAAAGTCTCATAATAGCGCAAGTTTAGGCAGCATAAGTTAGAATTCTAATTTGTTATGACCTTGCCGCCTCAAGAGACTCGCCTCATGTCAAAATGGCTAAGCGTCAAAATGTTTAATAAGCGTCATTTTAGCATAAGGCCAGTGCCTGTTAGCGCAAAGGCTAAATATTGACTAAATGTGATAAGTTAGGTCCTGTCACTGGCGGTGTAGTTTGGAGTAGACCAGGCGGTAACAACAGGCTTCTGCGGAAAATCGTACTGCACGACGCTAGCATTCTGTTTAAATCCGTATAAAAATAGTGAGGAGAGGCGCGCTACAGTAAAGAGTCGAGGGGCGCATTTTAGCTGGTCGTTATAACATACTGTGATAGAGTCGGTTTCTGTTTGGCTGTCGAAAGCTCGCAACGATACAAAAAATATTCCGTAATGAGAAGAGTATAGGAGGACGAAAATAAAGACAGGAAATATGATACTACCTAACTTGCTCCATCAAGCCATGACCGTTTTCGGTATGTAACGAACGCCGAGATTGATAAGTGTAAGGGCTTCGCGTATGTTGAACAACACATATTAACTAGCAGATAGACGTGCCACTGATGATGCACTCATACGAAGTTAAAATTCGTGGCTCATTAGTTTATCTAACTGTCCCATTATAAGATACAGAATCGTATCCGCGTAACATTCCCACCGCCAACTCCAGATCTCCCTTCGACCTGCTCCCCGTGCCAGCATCAGCAGTACAACTTATTCTTAACAAGCAGCCTCACCCTATCCTTCTCTGTCACAATGACAATGTGATCTGCCTCTCCTATCTCCCCCATGTATGCCCCGCAGTATATCCTCTTCCCATTGATCCCCTTCACCACCGCCCTCAACATGCCGTTCCCGAGTCCTAATTTTCGCATCAGGTACTCTAGATCCTCAAGCTCCTCTTCTTGCTCGACACCCTTCTCAAATGGACCAAAGTGGGGGTAGTGCAATGTACAACTGCTCACGCATCCAGAGCGCATACTCAGCGCATAGCTTCCGCTGGAACTCCTAACAGCGGCCGCGGGACTCGTCCCCTTAGAGGTGATGTCTATCTCCGGGAAGTATAAGGAGTTTGGGGTATATGGCTAATAGTAGCACTACCACAGACACCCTATACCCCACCCAAGGACAATAAATGCCGACCCGCCGAATATATAGACCATCCAGGCTTGGATAAGAGCGCAGTAACTGACGCGCAAAAGCTGTGCGCTGACTCTGAGGTCTGGTAGCAGCGTATCCATAGCAGCCTGTTGCCAGATCTCTCGTATGACCCTTGAATGTCATCGACACTGTGCTACGGTAATCCATTGTGAGATCCAACATGTACGAAAATAACCCCCATTGGTCATTGTGCATTGCCGCTGTCATATTATGCTCTTTTATAGTACAGTAGATTTATAATCGAAACGAAAGAAGAAGGGAAATTCCAACGATTATTCATATTAGTGGTGAACGACAAGCTTTCATATCAGAAAACGATTACAACCACTATTATTTTCACAGCAACATGAACACCATCCAGTAGTTTATAATTCGTCATATTCATTTCAATTGCCTAATGCACTGCCATAGAAAAAAGCCAAGGCCCATCCCCGGGCAAAGATGAGACGACAATCGGGACCAGAGTTGAGTTTGAGTCCACCCTTCCCCTTCCCCCACACCATATCACTCCTCCCGCTACATCGCCGTGCGAGGTGCTATAACCCTAGAGCATCCATCCAGTCATCCTAAATCATATCCCCCCTCCAAATAATACGAAGACAAAAACCACAAATACCAAACCAGACCTAAACCACGCATTCGCAACAACGCAAACACGCAAAATGAAAAAACCACAATAAAAAAGAAGCTCAACTCCATAAAACCCCCCAAAAGTAGAGAAGCAGTCCCAATTCCAGTCCCGTGCTATCCTGTGGTCGTGTGTATGTGTGTCAATTTGTTTTTGCACCTAGAACTCCTTATTGGCGGTGGGTTGCACCCATCCCATCCTGAAATGCCCCTTATCATTCATCTTTCTACTTCTGTGCAGCCTTGCCCTGCTCAGCGAGGAACTCCTCGTCGCTGGCGTCGAGGATATCGTATTCCTCGTCAGTCAGGAAGCCGTCCTCCGTGAGATCATCCTCGTGGGTCTCAGAGGTGAAGTCGACGAAGTCATCTTCGATGGGCGCGGCGGGCTCCTCAGAGGTGGGGGTAGGCTCGTGGTAGACGCTGGCCTCTGGGGACTCCTTCTCGAGGGTGGGGAAGATCATCTGGCTCTTCTTGAGGTCCTCGTCCTGGGCGACGTCCTCCTTGACAACAGCGGGAGCACCCTCGACGAGGACGTCACACCAGAGCCTGTGGCCGAACTTGTATCCGTCTGGGCCGGTGAGGCGCCAGTAGGAGATGACCTTTCCAGTCTTGTTGGGGGTTCTCATCAAGACGGTGAAGCCATGCTCTTGGCCAGGGGCAACCTCGGTGTAGCAGGTGGTGCTCTCAGCAGCGCTGACGAGCTCGTGGACGCTGGCGGGGTGCTCAGGATCAACGGCACACATGTTGTCGCCGCCGACAAACTTGACGGAGCATCCTGCAGGCCAGGCCTTGGTTCCGGTGTTTTTGAGGATCCAGGTCTGCTCAAACACTGCGCCTGGGACAAGGACAGTTCCATCGGGTACTGCATCACGGACAAAGGTGGCGACGAGCTCGCCCTCGGACTTCTCAGCAGCCTTCTCGGACGCAAGTTCCTTAGGGGTCTCCTCGGCCTTAACCTCGGCTTCCTCAGCCTTGACCTCAGCGGTAGGCTTAACCTCAGCAACAGTCTGGACCTGAGTAGCAGCATTCGCTGACGAGCAAGTGTTGGTCTCAGTGGACTTTGAAATGGGGCGGCCGCGGCGGTCTCCCATCATTGGCATGGGCTTGCCATTATCATGGTCACCCATCGTGGTAACGCTAACATTGCGGATCGGGGTCTTGAACTTGATAAGAGGATGGGTCCTGTTGTGGACATTGGATGGGCTGGCCTCGCAGCTGGCACAGAAATCAGTGTCATCGCAGACGGCGCACTTGTAGCGGTCACCGCGGATGTTCAAGGACTTCGAGGCACACAGTGGACCATCACAGTAAATACCGTAGTGGAGCGCGGTACTCGTCATCGAGCGTGCGTGGTGGGCAACCGACTCGTAGATGGGGACGAAGCGGTGGCGTGGGTGGATGAACTGTGCATTTGGCACGCAGGTCTGGCAGTAGTCCCAGTCTGGGCAGTCAAGGCACTTGTGACGAACGCCGTAGATGTACTTGTCACATCCATCACAGATGGCTTGGTGAGACACATTGCGTCCAGGGTTGAGAAGTGCTTGGGTGAGTGGTGGCAAGGTGGCACCTTCAACTGCTGGTGCAAACGTATGCTTTGGGTTATGGCCATGCTTCACCTTGTCGTGGCATGGAATGCAGAGATCAAAGTCCTCACAGTCAACGCAAGTGATGAAGCGGTTCTCTGGGTATTCTGTGATATAATGTTAGCAAGATTCCACGATGAGAAAGCCGATGTACTAACCTTGAATGCAAGAGTTGCAAGTTCTGATCGCTCCCACAACAACCTCCTTCGGCTCCTCGGGCTGAACAAGAGTTGCCTTCGACTCATTCGACGGCGACGCCCGCTGTGGGTGCGTCTTGGTAACGCTGTTGATGACCCTGCCGTTCTTAACAAAGCGCTTGATCATCCAGTGATTCTCGCCAGCACAGGTGACGCCCTTATCCATGCATCCCTGGCACAAGTCGTAGTCACCGTTGTCACAGACATCACAGTGGTAGTGCATATCTGGGATGGGTACGTTGCAGCTGTTGCAGTACACCGAGTAGTTGTTCATGTGTGCCTGCAGAGACGCACCGGGGCAGTGGCGGTTCGCACGGATGGCAGCACGGCGCTCCTCGGTGAGGTTGGCGAGCTCGGCGTACCATCTGTCACGAGCAGCTGCTCCTCTTGTGACGGGAACGCTCTTGTTGGATGGGCTTGGGCTGGAAGCAACTGGGACTGAAGTGACGGAAGCGGGTGCGGGTGCGGGTGGCGTCGTCACTGGTGCAGGTGCTGGTGTAGGTGTCTCCTCGGGGTTCTTGAAGTTGAACGTGAGATCCTTAAGATACTCGCCGTAAGATGGGAATGACTGTGCTTGCCCAGCGGCCTTCTCGGACTCATTGGTTGGCGATGCCATATCTGTCGGCAATAATGGTGCCTCAACCGAGATCAACTGTGGTGCACTGACGGGCGATGGGATCTCGTCCTCAACGGTAGCCTTCTTTGGCTTAACCGGTTCCTTATCCTCCTGGTCGATAATAGTGACCTTGAGACGAAGCTTCAGCTTGGCCTTTGCCGCACGATAGAGCTGCTTGTAGACCGAAGCGTTGTTGGAGTCAAGGGTGACGAAGTCAGCGGCGCTGTCGGAGTAGCGTTCGAAGATGGCTTCTTGGGAATCTGGAATCTGGAGCAGAGAACGAAGCTGTAATGAACAAGTATTAGTAATGAGTTGTAAATGAATTGATGCTTTAGAGGTGGAATGGATCCAGTCACGATCATGAAGCCATTTTGCAGCTGCATGGCGTGTGTGGGTCCATCCCTAGCCTCGTCGGCGTTATCAGAGGGTTATCGTACCTTGCCGGGCAGAGTGTTGGCTCCGAGGTCACGCAGAGGAAGCTTGAATCTTCTGTTGCTGCCTTCGATGTTGACCTTGAGAGTCACCAAAGTATCTGGGTTCGTAGCTGATGAGGCCATGATGGGCTACGGTGACAGCTGCGGGGAACGAGGAGGATCAGCCCAGCCCACAACGTCACCCTTGGGTGGTGGATGTTGCCTGTGGATGAGTAACTTACAGTTTTGTAATAGCAGTAGCTAGTTGTAACACCTCACAGAATCGTGAATCTATAATCCACGACCTGTGTGTTCGTATAGTTTGAAGAAACTTTGTTTGAAGAGTGTCGTGTGGTATGAAGGAGAGAGAGAGGTAGGATGGGAGAAGAGTGACGGTCTGGAGAGTTGGACGAGGAGGAGGTGAGCGAGCCGGGTCAGTAGGATGGTCTTGTCTGTGTATGGGGCGGGGCGGAGAGAGCGGAGACTTGAAAGTGGAGTGTAGAGGGAGGAGAGGGAGGAAGCAGATAGGATGTAGGATGAGTGTTATTGGCTGCCTTGATCAGATCAGTTGCAACTAGTGTAGCCTATTGGGTGACAAGTACCATTGGGGTACATGGTATTGATAGTCTTTACTACTACTAAAGTAAGTATAACTAGTATAGAACTAAGGTAGCTAGGAGGTAGCTAGGTAGTAGGGAAGTAATACTGTTAAGAAGGCGGCTTTGTAACAGTAAAGTGCCACCACCAGGCAGGCGTGACAGCATACGAATCATACGAATCATACGAAATCCATCCCAATTCACACCGAATTAACGCCATGGAGTACACGTAGACAGCTTGCTGATTAAACTCCGAGGCCTAAGAGTGTTACTACAGAAAAGGCGGAGAAGGCAAAGAAGACCATAGAAGGGGGCGAATCATACATAATACCGATAGCTCATAACACCTATCCCTCTCTTCATATTTAAATACCAATCCAATACACTGTACAGTATACCCCAGAAAAGCCGCTGCTCATGTGTCCAACCCACTGCGGGGACATATCCAACTACATACAGCCTCTCCCGCTCGCTCCGCCTGAAGTGCGGAGTACAGTATGGATAAAGCTCGGAGGGCGGAGAATCAAGAAGAGGAGTAGATACCAGAGCTTCGTAAGCTCTGGATTCAGCATATGATCACCCCCATCCCCGAAGCCGATTATTGCTATCTACGTATGCATGCAAACGAGTCGTGTATACCTCGCCAGTACCCTGCAACTGTATACCTCCAACTAACGGTAGTCTCGGCAGTAAGGTAAGTCCACACCGGTGCTTGGTCCAAAGTGTGCAGTAGCAGGATCCGTCTACACCGATGCTGGGAACAGTTTACAGGACCAGAAGGAGCGTAAAGACCCTGTTCCCCTCCCTCTCCAGGCCGCGCAAGTCCCGTGCCTCAATACCCAAGTGGCCAACAAGTGGCCAAACGCCACCAGAATACATTACTTGCACACCGATCGACGCTCAAGCAAGTAACCACAGTAGTACGCGGCCATCGGCCATCAGTAAGACAAGCGATGGGGACACAAGACTCTTGGCGCGCCTACCGGCCAGCCATTGAGACAAGATAGAGTAGAGTAGATAGACAAACAGAATAAATTAACGAGCAGCTACCATAACGGGTATCCGTCAAGGGCCATTTCATGCCATGGGAACGGGCGGGCGGGCTTGGACATCTCTATCTGCCCCTTTCCACGTCATATCACGCCCCCTTCGTTTGTCAATCAACCAAACTCACAGCTATCACAACGGGCTTGCTCGGGTAAACCATAATATGGTGTCATTTCACCTAAACTACTCTACTCCCCCACACCGCCAAAAAACACCATGCCATCCATCCCGTCTTGTCAACCACACGCTGCAAACAATACGCCATAAAAGCCTGCCCTGCCTGTCTCCTGCCACGCTCCTCTCCCCCTCACATCCCCCTTTGTATTCCACACCCACCTCTCATAACCCACTCATCCACACACTCCCCCTAAGACAAAAGATAAAAAACAGCTGTAGGAACACAAAAATCATACACGGAATCTTGCCTGCAACTTTCTACCAAACCAAGTAAGTAAGCCATAAGTTTTCTGCAAAACGGGGTTGCAAAAAAGAAGTAAAGAGAATAATAAAAAGTATGCCCTCTCTCCCTCTCTCTCTCTTCTTCTTCTCGCAACAGGACAAAAGACGCTCCCCCTTTTCAAGCCCAAAAGACGATAAAATAAGAAGCTTTGCTACAAAAAAATATGGATGAGACTTTGAGCGATCGTAATCCGTAAACAGTTATGTGACCCCAAAAGGAAAAAATAAGCACAATCCCCTCAACTGGTGATAGAGAGAGGGGAGGAGGAGGTGGCGGCTCGTAAACAAAAGCAGGTTCAGCAGCAGGGAGGCGCTTGCAAACAAAAACAATCCATCAAACGCAAACGAAGCCGGTGGTGTACCAGGGATCGCTGGAAACAGAGAATATCATCGAAGCAGGGCCATTAGAACTCGGGGTGTATGGACGGAGTATGTTAGGTGTGTAATCATTGCGGGTAGTAAACAACAGGCTGCGGCGCCTGCGGATAATAAAACCCATCTGGACTCGGCGTCATCATACCATGCTGCAAATTCACCCCTCCAATCTGCTGAACGGGGTAAGCAGGCGGCGAAGCGTACGACGGCGGGAACGCAGCGGCAGCAGCTGGAATCTGCGCTGCGTCGTAGTAGTATACCATGCCATTGACTTCCTGCGCCACGAGGTTGGGTTGCTGTCTCTGTTGCGCCGGGTCTGCTGGGGCGACTTGTCCGTAGTTTTGTTGCTGGGGTGCTGAGGGGGCGAAATTTGGTGCCTGGGCACTCATGCCGGTGGGGTATTGTTGGGGGTAGTAATAGCCTTGTTGCTGGGGCATTACTTGGTATTGTGGAGGGTAGAAGCCTTGCTGTTGTTGATAGGTGTTTGGTTGGAATGGCTGTGCGTGGATAGCTCGTTCCGGGATCTGGGACAGAGGTGTGCCAGTTGACCCCTGGTAGGAGGCATTGCGAGAATGAGGATGCATTTGACCTTCTTGCCCGTATGCATGGCCGTTGGCCTGTGTAGGCACTTGGTGTTGGAATAGTTGTTGGTATTGTTGCGGGGGGTTGAACTGCATAGCTGCCGGCGACTCGATGTTGTCGACAGAAACAGCCTTTTGAGGTCGGGGGTGTTGCATGGGTACTGAGTTTGGTCGGTTTTCGCGGAAGGTAGGCTTTTGTGGAAGCGGGTAGGGTTGTGATACAGCCGGGAGCACTGCACCAGGATCTTGGACCTGCTGTATCTCTGCGGGAATAGGGGCCTGTTCCTGGGCTACAGACGGTGGTAGCCTGACAACCGGTCGATTCGAGTCGAGTGGTACAGGAGGCCTTGACATCGTCGAACCCATAGGAGATATGATGCCGTCCCGTGGAATCTCATGAGCCACGGATGAGCGACGGCTCATGGCGACACTAGGCGTGTACACGCTGCCATATACACTCCCACCATATGCACTGGTTCGTCTAGAGAACCCTCCGACCGATCCCAATCCTCGCCCCCTATTGCTCCGTGACCCGAAGCCTTGCTGGTTTGGTCGCATGGCTCGTGGAATAAAGATAAACGACCGCTCAACGGCGGGGAATATATATCTCGGAGGTGTATCCGGCAACGAAATCCTAACTGGTTTGTCGCGGCGGAGAGGTGGTCGGTGGTCTGGAAGACGTGTGTACTGATGTAAAGCTATCGCAGGTAATGATAATGCCTTCTCCATGCCAGGTAATAGCACGCGTACTTGCACATTCCCAATAAGCTTTGTCGTCGACAACGATCGATTGGGTGCCGGGCCCCGTGGGGCTTGCGGTAATGATTGTCTCGAGGCGCTCATATTGTTGTATGCTTGGGATGGGTTGCGTGGAGGGCGGTTGTCTTTCACAACTGCTTCGTGCATGTCGTGAGTCCATGGAGCGTCGGCAGGCTCGGTCATTTGCTGCATATAACTATCAAACATTAGCATGATATGAGTGACCCCAAGGAAATTTTGAACGTACTTGGCTGGTGCAAATGGACCTCCAAAGCCACCTCGTCCACCTCCCCGTCCACCACGTCCTCGCCCAAATGGCCTGAAGCCATTTGCGGCTGGCCCAGAATGCCTATGGTCATGCATAAAGAATGCGCCGCGGTTGGGAACAAAGGCCGGATCTTCATCACGCTTCTTTTTGTAATCCTCGTGCTCGCGCCTCCTGCGCTCCACTGGTGTTTCAACAGGCTGGTCCATGATCGCAGTCGATTTGACAATCACCGGTTGTGACGGAGCTGGTCTTTGTGCGTTCGAAAGCTCATCGTAGCTAGTCGATTCGATATTATCGAAGTCTTTCGGCCTCTCAAGCCCATTCAGCATCACCTCCGTATCAGTTGATCCATTTATCTTCTGTGGCGATTTAGACGTCTCCGTTGACTTCGAGTTTTGTACCGCTGGAGTTCTGTCTTTCGGGCGGCCATTCGGAGCCGCAGGGGAGGCTGTGTCTGGGTGTTGGTGGCTGGCGTCGCTCGCATTGCCAGCATCTTCGTCGTCGGAGATAGATCCGTCACTCTGCGAGTCCTCCAGATCGTGACCAACTTCGTCGCCCTCCTCGTCCTCTACCCGTCTCCTGCCTATAAGCGGCTTCTTTCGCCTGAGGCCCGGCATCGTTGCAGCCCTAACCCGTTCAATTACCCCGTCGTGTGCGTGCCGGGCGCGAGACTCGAGGCCTCAGGGAAGGCGAAGCCTAAGAGGCGAATGGATCATGCGCTGGCCGTAACTAGGCTCAAACCTGCCTATAGGCGCTGATTCATACGATGTAGTACGGATGCAAGGGTCTCTCGGGGGAAGCAATAAGGTGGAATGTATAATTGCAACAATTTGTTAACGTTTTCGGAGGCGGATCGTAGATAATGGGGTTCAAGGCTCGAAGCTCAACCATTCAGAAAAAGATGCCTTGATCACAACACTCACTCAGCCAAGCATCCCTGTAAGTAGCGCTAAGAAGCGAATCATGGAGGCGGAAAGAACAGACAAGAAGTCGTACCGCCGGGACGAACAACGCTACTTCCTCTCTACCCTGTCAACTGCGGCAAGCACCCGCGACAAATTTGATATGCCATATGGGAGAGGCGTGGAGATGTCTTCATAGCTAGCAATTATATAAATATGTAATAAACATATATAAACACATACTCAGCATACCCAATCGCTATTACAATCTATCACTTCGCGACGGCAAACAAAAAATGACCAAAACGAAGGGATCGTCCACTACACTCACGTCAAGGACACATTTCTAGCCCCTATGCATCATGTCTCACTCAGGGAAATCACTCATATACTCCGGTCTCTAAACACAGACTCATATTTCGCTAGTGAGCGCCAGAAAAATACTGAGCATCTCATAACCCACCTTTCCATACTGTACAGCCCCCGTCGTCGGAGTAGAATAGTTACACCTCATTATGCCATCCACTCCTCCTCTATGCCACCTCCATATCCATCTCCTGTTGGCACACATTACTTTTTCAAACCATCATACATACACATACCCTCCCAAAAGTCACCCTCTCCACATGGGCACCACCAGCAACCTCCCGCCACCAAACCCACACCTCGACACCACACCAATCACCATGTACGGCATTCAAGCCGCCCCGGAGAAGCCTCCGCTCATACCCTGCAGCCTAGTCGCTAGCTGTGGGTACTTCTCCTGTACCTCGAGCTGTGTCCTCGTCGCCTCCGCGTAGGAAAGGGCGTTGATGATCTCGCCCTCGGTTCTCGAGAGCTCTGCGGCGCGCTCAAAGTACTTCAAGGCCTCGTTGACCTTACCCTGCTGCAATAAGAGCTGGGCCATGGTAGCCACGGCGATATCGCACTCGGGATCGACTAAAATGTGTGTTAGTGGTTTGAGTAACTATGGTGGAGAAAGGGAGGCTTACTAATGAGTGCCTTCTCGCACAGCTTCTCGGCCTCAGCGAAGTCCTGCTTCCACTGGACGAGCGCGAGGGCCTTGTTGATCAAAGGAAGGACGTTCATGCCCAGTGGCTTAGAGATCTTCTCCATTTCGACAGCGGTGTCGAACTTGGCAATGGCATCATCGTACTTCTGCTGGTCCAGGAGGAGCTCTCCGTAGTAGTTGTAGACATCTGGAACCTGGTCGAAGGACTTCATGGTGCGCTTGAAGGTGGCCATTGACGAGGCAATGGAGCCCATCTTGTATTGAGTGACACCGAGCTGGATGTGGGAGAAGATGAAGTCGCGGTCCAGGTCAATCGACTTCTGGTAGTCCTTGGCAGCGTCACCAAACTCGCCAAGGATGAAGTGGAGCTGGGCGCGGTGGTAGAAGATATCTGGGTCGCTGTCGTTCTGTGCCATTGCCTTCTCGAAGTCGGCAGCGGCGGCCTCCTTATCGCCGAGCTCCAGGTGCATGCTAGCACGCTTGATGAAGCTCTGTGTCAGCGATGGGTTGAGCTCAATGCTCTTGGTAAGATCCGCCAATGCCTCGAGGTTCTCGCCACGGAGGTACTTGAAGGTTCCGCGCATGTTGTACGCAAACGCCTCGTGCTCTCCAATGTCGCCCAGTTCCAAGGCAGAGCTAAAGTGCTTGGAAGCCTCTTCGTAACCATCGCTAGTCTTCTTATCCATGGCGATGAGACCAAGCTGCAACTGTCCCTTTCCAGTGTCCTCTGGGATCTCTACACCAATCTCAAGACCTTCCGGTGCCGGCTTGGCGCGGAAACTCTGGATGTAGTTGGTGACAAAGGTTGGGCTAGGGAGCCTCTTGCCCTTTCCGGCCATGATAGCCTTACCCTTGGCCTCGGCGACCTTCTTCAGGAGTCTCTCAACAGCCTCAGCGCTCGATGCGGTCTTGAAGCTGTCGATGATGCAGCTGGCGGTAAAGTCGAGCAGTGCCTCGCTATATCTCTCGAGTTGCTCGTAGGCGTTGGCACGTCTGTTCAATGCCTTGACGTATTCATTGTCGAGCTTGAGCGCGGCAGTGGTATCCTCGATAACCTTCTCCCACTCATGCTTTGCGTTGAAGCATGCAGCGCGATTCGAGTAAAAGATTGGGTCGGGCTTGCACAGGATGGCTTGGCTGTAGAGCTCAATCGCACGGTCGTAGTCCTTGGCTCCGTATGAGGTGTTTCCAGCAGCCTTCAGCTTAGCAGCAAAGGATTTCCTGTCGTCGGCGGAAAGGTTATCGACGGTAGCCTCATCGATTTGAGGGAGCTCATCGGCGGGCTCGACGGATGCGGCCTTTGGCTGGGTCTCTCCTGAAAGTCCCTTCTCGGGATCCTTTGGCTTGTCCGCGCTCTTCTTCTTCTTGCTCTTGCTCTTCTTGCCGCTCGATGACTTGGTTGTGCTATCTTTGCTAGTTGTCGATCCGGTCTAGGTCAGTCAGTACAAAATCTTCAAAACAGGGGAACGGGAGAGGAGCGGGAGGCCATGCAACTTACCGAGTCTGTAAGATAATATGCGACACCGGCTCCGGTCACGACCACAGCAACACCAGCAACTGTGTAGACAACAGCCTTGTGCTCAGATGCCCAGGTAGATATCCGATCCCATAGTCCGGACTGTGAAGTGGTCGACGAGAATTGAACGGGTGTGCCTCGGAGGGGGAGGTTCGGTGACGGTAAAGTGTCGCTAGACATATTTAAATACAAGTTGAATAGAAAGAAAGTAGTACTACACAAACACCAATGGCAATGAAAGTAGCGGGTGTGGTATTGAGGTTGTCGGTTGAGTTTGTTGATGTCTGTGAGGCTGGAGCTCGCGACCCCGAAAAAGGTTCGCGGGTATTACCTCATCTAGCGATACCCCCATTCAAAGGTTTTTCACACCCAAGCTCAGATTACAGCCAACGAGATCGCCAATCACAACGGCAACTACGGGATAATTGAAGTACAACGCATACCAAGGAAACAAGACTCCATAACTATAATCCCAGATAGCATATCTTTTCCCAGCTGGACGATTTTCATTGCGACTAAAACAAATCATGACGACATTAGCACGTTTAAATCACGTGAAATGTATATATGGCCGCTCCACGATGCTCCACGGAGCTCCACCTACCCGGTTTGTAGTGGGCTATGTATGGAGAATGAGTACCGCCATGCTTCCGTCGGTATCGAAACGAAGTCTTTAAGGTGAGAGGTTGTCGAGGTTTGTTTAGGAGGAGTTTTTGGCATCTTTTGAACTTATATTCATATTAAGATTATATCTATCTCTAAAAAATACCGTGGCTGTGCCGCGGAAATATCAGTTCCCGTTCTAAGCCCATTGAATATACATGCCCATCATCTTGCGGGTTCCTCTCAAGGCATAACATGGACCGTGATGCAAGGTGTGATACTCGTAATACTCAAGTGATTATCTGTTGGATATTTCCAACTCAGGCAATTCCAGCAGTGTGAGAAACGGGCCCTGTATAGCTGAGAATGACAAGATACTGTGCTACTAGTAATCGAAGGAAGTTGTGTCACAGCCTTCCTTCACTCTGCGTCGTACACTCGTATAGAAGCCTCCATAACAATAATTATAGCCTATATTGATTAGGGAATCATCCTCACGTATTGTTGCTTGCTATACCCTCAGACCCGGAGTAAGCCAACATAATACAACAGCATCCCCATTGGCTACTGAGCACAGTCCCTCCTCGGAACTTGTCCGGTAGGCGCACTCGAGTTGATGATAGATCGTTTGTCAACGCTGTGGAGAAAATACAACCCATTGGATCTATTTCCGACGCGCTTCTAACTATGGAGCACGTACGTACTTTACTTTCCTGCTCTTGGTTAGGTCTTACATATCGCTAGACCGCCAAAGGCTCGGCTCTTTTTTGAAGCGACACACGCAGGCGCCGCCGTGCCGTGTGACGGAGCGCGGCACAGACCCACGATGGCTGTCTGTGTCTCCCCCCTCCCACCTGCCTAATATTGAGGCCAAAGCGGAGCGGAGTTGGCCTTCCTGCCTGTTATGTGAGATGCTACCCTGCATGTATCACTAACCCCAGCTGTGTCCTTGCAGTGACACTCGCTCTCACTGTCACCTGGAATGTAATATCGCCGAATAGCGAATAACAAAGGCGGGGCGTTTCTGTCAGTTCGACTTTGGCAAGAAACATGCCATGTGGCCGGAGGTTGGCATGGGTATGCAACGCCAGTACCATGTTCAGTTCTCGACATGCTACAACCCTTGCATACGTTAGTATGGGAAGGGAGGATTGAAACGACCCCGTCGGCAACGTCTTCCGCTCCGGATGATATTATCAGAGAAGTTGTTCCGTTGCGCCAATTTCAATAGAGTGAGTGGCGTCGTTTTACGCCTTTGGCGGCTACCAAAATTGGAACGGAACCGCCCAACATAGGCGGCAGTGCACTAATGCGGCATTTCCTCTACTCAGAGAACGCAGTTTATCAATATTGAGCCCCATTGAGCTTACAGGAAAGAAGCAATCCCGACTATGCACGATAGAGTATTGACCTTCTTCGAGGCCAGGGCTTGAACCGGGCTTTGGGCCCACCCACGCGACCCCGCGGCCTGGCGGGTAAAGTGCACAGTTATTCGCTGGAACCCCGGTCCATAGTGGACAAAGGAAGCGTGGATGATCTATTCGCGGCACTGGTCATCTCTGATGACAGGGTAATGCAGCAAGACCCATGGTCTCTTTGTCTGTTCCATGCAGTCTATATTGGTGGAAGGTCCACTTCCTCAAGACCTGCATATGGCAGACGAGTCGAATTTAGTAGCACCCACGGATGTTGGATTCAATATTAGGTCAAGTTCAAGGTCTGTTATTTTATTATAAGAAGTTCGTTGGAAGCACCCTTCTCAATCCACCAGCTTCACTTCGAATCCTAGTTCGCTTTCTTAGGTCTTCTCAAAGCCTCTTTCTTTCTGTCGAACACGAGTCTCTAGTCCAGTTGCACAATCTCTTTCAAACAGCCATCATGCTTTCAATCACCAACCTCCTCTCTTACGCTGCCATCACAATTCTCACTTCCTCCCAACTCTCCGCCGCCACTCCCGTGCCTACGTGCCGTCTAATTATACGGGACACTCCTACCCTCCCCACCACCGGCAGCGGCACGCAGCTCCCTAGCCCAAGCGATGGCCTCACCCTCAAGTTCGTCACCCTCGGCCGCGGTGTCCAGAACTACACCTGCGCAGGTGGCTACGGCGCCCCAGCATCCGTAGGCGCCATCGCAGATATCTTCGACATCACCGCGTTTGCAGAGGAGAGCGCCAACTCCTCCGACTTCACCGGCCTCCCTGCAGCGGCTGCCTACCTGCCTCTTCCTGGCGTCCAGCAGCTTCTAGATGGCCGCATGCCTGCCGGAAGCCACGCCTCAGTCATTGGGAAGCACTACTTCAACGCCGCTGGTGTCCCGACATTTGATCTGTCTGCTAAGAGCAGTTTATTGGCCAGCAAGCTCGTGCAGAAGGCTACTGCTCCTGGTGATGCGGATGCAGGCCCTTCTGGCACTGGAGCTGTGCCGTGGTTGAAGCTTGATGATGCTGGAGGAAGCATCGGCCTCAAGGAGGTCTACCGTGTCTACACTGCTGGAGGAAACGCACCTGCTTCTTGCTCGGCTGAGGGGATCCTCAGTGTTGAATACAGCGCCATGTATTGGTTCTATGGATAGATACATCGGCACATGAAGGGCATCATCATCACGACAAGCATGTTTAACATATATATCTACACTGGAAAAAAGGTTTATGAGGGGCTTGAAATGTACAGAGGGGAGTCATTTATCTATCTATGCCTCAGAAATTGGATGTAAATATTACTTCTTCAACCAGAACACAACTTGCTACGAAGCCTCTCACGGCTGGTATCTACGTCAAATATCAATAGCCACATAGCAATACCAAAGAAATCCATCAAGCTCCCTCAATGCTTTAATTAACCAACATGTTGTAAATCCACGCGTCCACACTCCCATCGTTTCGCCCCGTTCCACTTACCGCTGTCCCACCCACCCCATCCTCCGGCTCGGTCGATCCCCTCCC